>JAFLJL010018474.1:7500-26079 GCA_018398815.1 Conus ventricosus | reverse complement strand
TGTGTGTGTGGTGTTTTTTTGGGGGGTGGGACAGGGACCCGTGTGTGTGGGGTTGAGATGGGCAGGGCCTGTTGGGTGTGTGTGTGTGTGGGGTGTGTGTGTGTGTTTGTGGTGTGGTGGTGTGTGGGGTGTGGTGTGGTTGGAAAAGGTGGTGTGTGTTTGGTTGTGTGGTGTGTGTGGTGTGTGTTGTGTGTGGTGTGGGGGTTGTTTTGGGGTGGTGGGGTGTGTGGTGTTTTGGGGGGGGTTTTTTGGGTGGTGGGGGGACCTGTGTTGTGTTGTTGCTTTGGGTGGGACGGGCACCTGTGTTTTTTTGCTTTTGGGGGTGGACAGGGCACCCGTGTGGTGTGTTGGGGTTGAGGTGGGTTTTTGGTGTGTGTGTGGGTTTTGGGGTGGGGGTGTGGTGTGTGTGTGTGTTTGGGTTTGAGGATGGGACAGGGCACCTGTGTGTGTGTGTTGCTTTGGGATGGACAGGACCTGTGTGTGAGTGTGTGTGTGTGTGTGTGTGTGTGTGTGTGTGGGTGTGGTGTGTGGTGTGTGTGTGATTGGATGGACAGGGCCCTTTTGTGTGTGTGTGTGTGTGTGTGTGGTGTTGCTTGGGTGGGACAGGGCACTTGGTGTGTGTGTGTGTTTGTTGTGCTTGTGTGTGGGGTGTGGTGTGTGTTGTGTGTGTGTGTGGGGTGTGTGTGGTTTGCTTGGGGATGGGAACAGGGCACTGTGTGTGTGTGTGTTGCTTTGGGGATGGGACAGGGCACTGTGTGTGTGTTGTGTGTGTGTGTTGTGTGGTGGATGGGCGTGTGTGTGTGTGTGTGTGTGTTGTGTGTGTGTGTGTGTGTGTGTGTGTGTGTGTGTGTGTGTGTGTGTGTGTGTGTGTGTGTGTGTGTGTGTGTGTGTTGCTTTGGGGATGGAACAGGGCACCTGTGTGTGTGTTTGCTTTGGGATGGGACAGGACACCTGGTGTGTGTGTGTTGCTTTGGGATGGGACAGGACACCTGTGTGTGTGTGTTGCTTTGAGGATGGGACAGGACACCTGTGTGGTGTGTGTGTGTGGTTGTTGTGGTGAGGATGGATAGGGCACCTGTGTGTGTGTGTTTCTTCGGGGATGGGACAGGGCACCTGTGGTGTGTGTGTGTGTGTTGCTTTGGGGATGGGACAGGACACCTGTGTGTGTGTGTGTTGCTTTGGGATGGGACAGGGCACCTGTGTGTGTGTGTGTGTGTGTGTGTTGTGTGTTGTGTGTGTGTGTTGTGTGTGTGTGTGTGTGTGTGTTGTGTTGGGTGGAGGTGTGTGTGTGTGTTTGTGTCGCTTGTGGGATGGGCAGGGCACATGTTGTGTGTTGCTTTGGGATGGACAGGCCCTGTGTGGTGTGTTGCTTGAGGGGGACAGGACCTGTGTGTGTGGTGTTGTTGTGTTGGGGATGGAAGGGCACCTTGTGTTGTTGTGTGTGAGTGTTGTGTGTGTGTGTGTGTTGCTTCGGGGATGGACAGGGCACCTGTGTGTGGTGTGTGTGTGTGTGTGTGTGTGTGTGTGTGTGTGTGTGTGTGTGTGTGGGTGTGTGTGAGTGTTGTGTGTGTTGCTTTGGGGTGAGGGACAGGGCACCTCTGGTGTGTGTGTGTGTGTGTGTGTTGCTTTGGGGATTGGGACAGGACATTCTGTGTGTGTGTGTAGTTGTTGCTTTGGGGATGGACAGGGCACCATGTCTGTGTGTGTTGCTTTGGGGATGGGACGGACACCTGTGTGGTGGTGTGTGTGTGGGTGTGTGTGTGTGTGTTGTGTGTGTGTGTGTGTGTGTGTGGGATGTGGGTGTGTGTGTGTGTGTGTGTGTGTGTTGTCTTTGGGGATGGCACAGGACACCTGTGTGTGGGTTGCGGTAGGGAATGGACAGGATGCTGTGTGTGTGTGTGTGTGTGTGTGTGTTGCTTTGGGATGGGTCAGGGATCTGTGTGTGTTTGTGTGTGTTGCTTTGGGGATGGACTGGGCTCCTGTGTGTGGGTGTGTGTGTGTGTGTGTGTGGGTGTGTGTGTGTCTTTTGTGGTTGTGTGTGTGTGTGTGTGTGTGTGTGTGGGTGATGTGTGGGTGTGTGGGTGTGTGTGTGGTGTTGTGTGTGAGTGTGTGTGTGTGTGTGGGTGTCCGGGTGTGTGTGTTAGTTGCTGGGAGGATGGGTCAGGGGCAGCTGTGTGTGTGTTGCTTTGCGGATGGGACAGGCACCTGTGTGGGTGGGGGTGTGGGGTGTGTGGGTGTGTGTGGGTGTGTGTGTGTGTGTGTGTGTGTGTGTGTGTGTGTGTGTGTGTGTGTTGTGGTGTGTGTGGTGCTGTGAGTGTGGTGTGTGTGTGTTGCTTTAGGATGGGACAGGGCACTGTGTGTGTTCCTTTGGGGATGGGACAGGGCACCTGTGTGTGTGTGTGTGGGTTGCTTGGGGGAGGGACAGGGCACCTCTGTGTGGTGTATGTGTTGCTTAGGGGATGGACAGGACACCTGTGTGTGTGTTGCTTTAAGGATGGGACAGGACACCTGTGTGTGTGTGTGTGTGTTGCTTTGAGGATGGCACGGGGACCTGTGTGTGTATTGCTTTGAGGATTGGACAGGACACCTGTGTGTGTGTGTGTGTGTGTGTGTGAGTGTGTGTGTGTGTGGTGTGTGTGTGTGTGTGGTGTGGTGTGTGTGTGTGTGTCTCTGTGTGTGTGTGTGTCTGTGTGTGTGTGTGTGTGTGTGTGTGTGTGTATGTGTTGAGGTGTGTGTGTGTGTGTGTGTGTGTTGCTTTGAGGATGGGACGGGCACCTGTGTGTGTGTGCTTTGGCGATGGGACAGGGTACCTCTGTGTGTGGTGTGTGTTTGCTTTGAGTATGGGACAGTGCACCTGATGTGTGTGGGTTGCTTTGAGGATGGCACAGGGCAAATGTGTGTGTGTGTGTGTGTGTGTGTGTGTGTGTGTGTGTGTGCGTGTGTGTGTGTGTGTGTGTGTGTGTGTGTAGTGTGTGTGTGTGTGTGTGTGTTGCTTTGGTGATGGGACAGGGCACCTGTGTGTGTGTGTTGCTTCGGGGATGGGACAGGGCACCTGTGTTGTGTGTGTGCTGTGTGCTTTGAGGATGGGACGGGCACCTGTGTTGTGTGTGTGTGTGTGTGTTGCTTTGAGGATGGAGAGGGCACCTGTGTGTGTGTGTGTGTGTGTGTAGGTGTAGTGTGTGGGTGTGTGTGTGTGTGTGTGTGTGTGTGTGTGTGTTGTGTGTGTGTGTGGTGTTGTGTGTGTGTGTGTTGTGTCTGTGTGTGTGTGTGTGTTGCTTTGTGGAGGGACAGGGCACCTGTGTGGTGTGTGTGTGTGTGTGTGTGTGTGTGTGTGTGTGTGTGTGTGTGTGTGTGTGCGTGTGTGTGTGTGTGTGGGTGTTGCTTTGGGGATGGGACAGGGCACATGTGTGTGTGTGTGTTTGCTTTGGGGATGGGACTGGGCACCTGGTGTGTGTGTGTGGTTGTGTGTGTATGTGTGTGTGTGTGTGTGTGTGTGTGTGTGTGGGTGTGTGTGTGTGTGTGTGTTGTGTTGCTTTGGGATGGGAAGGACCCTGTGAGTATGTTGCTTTAGGGATGGGACAGAACCTCTGTGTGTGGTGTGTGTGTGTATGTGTGTGGTGTGTGTGTGGTTTGTGTGTGTGTGTGTGTGTGTGTTTTGTGTGTGTGTGTGTTTTGTGTGTGTGTGTGTGGTGTGTGGGGTGTGTGTGGTGGTGTGTGGTGGTGTGTTTGCTTTGCTGATGAGACAAGGCACCTGTGTATGTGTGTGTGGGGTGTTTGTTGCTTTGGGGATGGGAAAATGGCACCTGTGTGTGTGTTTGTTTTGTGTGAGTGTGTGGTGTGTGTGTTTTGGTGTGTGTGTGTGTGTGTGTGTGTGTCTGTGTGTCGTGTGTGGGGTGGGGTGTGTGTGTGTGTGTGTGTGTGTTGTGTTGTGGGGTGTGTGTGTGTGGTGTGGGTGTGTGTGTGTGTGTGTGTGGGGTTGTGTGGTGTGTGTGTCGGTTGCTTTTCGGATGGGACAGGGCGGCTGTGTGTGTGTTGCTTTGGGGACTGGACAGGGCACCTGTGTGTGTTGCTTTGGGGATGGACGGACACCTGTGTGTGTGTGTTGCTTTGAGGAATGGGACAGGGCACCTGTTGGGGTGTGGATTGGTTTGGGGATGGGACAGGGCACCTGTGTGTGTGTGTGTGTTGCTTTGGGGATGGGACCAGGGCACCTGTGTGTGTGTTGCTTTGGGGATGGGACGGGCACCTGTGTGTGTGTGTGTTGTTGGGTGGGGGGTTGTGTGTGTGTGTGTGTGTGTGTTTTTGTGTTGTGTTTTGTGTGTGTGGGGTGTGTGTGTGTGTGTGTGTGTTTGTGTGTGTGTGTGTGTGTGTGTGTGTGTGTGTGTGTGTGTGTGGTTTTGTTTTGTGGTGTGTGTGTTTTGCTTGGGGATGGGACGGGGCACTGTGTGTGTGTGCCTTTGGGGGATGGGGACAGGCCCCTGTGTGTGTTTGGGGCTTTGGGGGATGGGGACAGGCACCTGTGGTGTGTGTGTTGTTTGTGGGTTGGGCAGGGAACACCTGTGTGTGTGTGTTCTTTGGGGATGGACGGGGCACCTGTTTTGTGTGTGTGTGTGTGTGTGTTGTGTTTTGTGTTGTTTTTGGTTGGGGTGGGATGTGTGTGTGGGTTGCTTGGGGTGGGGGTGTGTGTGTGTGTGTGTTGTGTGTGTTGGTTGGGGATGGGAGGGCCTGTGTGTGTGTGTGTTGCTTGGGGATGGACAGGCACCTGGTGTGTGTTGTTTGGGGTGGGTGGGGTGTGTTTGTTGGGGATGGGGGTGTGTGTGTGTTTTGTTGGGTGGGGGTGTGTGTGTGTGTTTTTTGGGTGGGCGGTGTGTGTGTGTGTGGTGTTGTGTGGGTGTGTGCCTTGGGGGAAGGGCACATGTGTGTGTGGGTTCCTTGGGATGGGACAGGACCCTGTGTGTGTGTGTGTGTTGTTGGGGGGATGGGACAGGCACCTGTGTGTGTGTGTTGTTTTGGGGATGGGACAGGGCACCTGGTGTGTGTGGTGTGTGTGTGTGTGTGTGTGTGTGTGTGTTGTGTGTGTGTGTGTGTGTGTGTGGTGTGTGTGTGTGTGTGTGGTGTGTGTGTGTGTGTGTGTTGTGTGTGTGTTGTGTGTGTGTTTTGTGGGTGGGCGGTGTGTGTGTTGTGTTGCCTTTTGGGGAGGGGGACAGGCCCCTGTGTGTGTTTGTTCGGGGATGGGACAGGCCCTGTGTGTGGTGTGTTGCTTGGGGTGGGCAGGGCACCTGTGTGTGTGTGTTCTTTGGGGATGGGACAGGGCCCCTCTGTGTGTGTGTGTGTGTTGTTGTGTGTGTTGTGTGTGTGTGTTTGTGTGTGTGTGTGTGTGTGTGTGTGTGTGTGTGCTTTGGGGATGGGGCGGTGTGTGTGTGTTTTTTTTGGATGGGACAGGACACCTGGGGTGTGTGTGTTGCTTTGGGGATGGGACAAGGCACCTGTGTGTGTTGCTTTGGGGATGGGACGGGGCACCTGTGGTGTGTGTGCTTTGGAGGATGGGCAGGGCCCCTGTGTGGTGTGTTCCTTTGGGGGATGGGACAGGGCCCCTTTGTGTGTTGTGGGTTGGTGGGATGGAGGTGTGTGTGTGTGTGTGTTGCTTGGGGATGGGACAGGGCACCTGTGTGTGTGTTGCTTTAAGGATGGGACAGGGCATTGTGTGTGTGTGTTGTTGTTTTGGGGGTGGGGGTTGTGTGTTGTGTTGGGTGTGGTGTAGGTGTGTGTGTTTTGTGTGTGTTGCTTTGGGGATGGGAAGGGCACCTGTGTGTGTGTGTTGCTTCGGGATGGGACAGGCACTGTGTGTGTGTTGCTTTGGGGATGGGACAGGGCACCTGTGTGTGTGTTTTGGGCTTTGAGGATGGGACAGGGCACCTGTGTGTGTGTGTTGTTTGGGAGGGGAAAGGGCTTTGTGTGTGGTGTGTGTGTGTGTGTGTGTGTGTGTGTGTGGTGTGTGTGTGTGTGTGTGTGGTGTGTGTGTGTGTGTGGGGTGCTTTGGGGTGTCCCTGTGTTTGTTGGCTTGGGGAGGGCAGGGCACCTGTGTGTGGTTTTTTGGGGGGGGTGTGTGTGTTTTGTTTGTGGGGTGTGTGGGGTGTTGTGTTGTTTTGGAGGATGGGAAAGGGCCTGTGTGTGTGTTGTTGTGTGTGGGTGTGTGTGTGTGGTGTGTGTGTGTGTGTGTGTGTGTGTTGTGGTTTTTGGGTTTTGTTTTGTGTTGGTGGGGGGGGGTGTGTGTGTGTTGTTGTGGTATGGGAGGGGGTTGTGAGTGTGTGTTTGCTTTGGGGATGGGACAGGCACCTGTGTGTTTTTGTGTGTGTGTGTGTGTGTGTGTGTGTGTGTGTGTGTGTGTGTGTGTGTGTGTTGTGGTGTGTTTTGTGTGTGGTGTGTTGCTTTGGGAGGGGAAAGGGGGAACACAATGTGTGTTGTGTAGGTTTTTTAGGGGAGGGTGTGTTGTGTTGTTTGGGGGGGTGTGTGTGTTTTGTGTGTGTTGCTTTGGGGATGGGACGGACACCTGTGTGTTGTGTTGTTTTGGAGGGGACAGGGCACCTGTGTTTGTTGTTTTTTGGGGGTGGGAGACGGGGCACCTGGGGGTGTTTGCTTTGGGGATGGGACAGGACACCTGTTTGTGTGTTGCTTTGGGATGGGACAGGGCACCTGTGTTTGTGTGTGTGTCTTCGGGGATGGGACAGGTTACCTGTGTTTTGGGGGCTTTGGGGATGGGACGGGACATTTTTGTGTGTTTTTTGGGGGGGGTTGTGTGTTTGTGTGTTGCTTCGGGGATGGGACGGGACCTGTGTGTGTTTTGTTGTTTGGGGTGGAATGGATGTGTGTGTGGTGTGTGTGTGTGTGTTGTTGGGTGTGGGTGTGTGGTGTGTGGGGTGTGTGTGTGGGGGTGTGTGTGTGTGTGTGGGGTTGGGGGTGGTGTGTGTGTTTTGATTCAAGATTCAAGATTCAAGATTCAAGATTCAATAGTTTAATGCCTTTGAAAACCGTAACAGGTTTTATATGACAAAAATTAAATAGAGAAAAGATAAACGAAAACCAATGACGAAATACACATTTATGCTTGTTGTTGTATCCAACTATCATCATGTTATATCAATTTGTCTTGTCATACAATTTACCTTATCGACACTTTGAAATAGCATACACATTTTTTTTGAGTCTCGCTGATAAGATGTCATTTGATATTAAGATAGATGGTAGCCATTTTGTATATTATATTTGTCTTTGATGTGTTCTAAAACTGCCGCCTTATATCGTTATATTTAGTACATTTATCTAAGAAATGAATTTCGTCTTCTACTTCATTACATTCCAAAACACAGTCTTCTTTCTCTTGGTGTCTTAGTATATCTACCTTTCTCTATTTTAAAAACGTAACAAGAATCCTTAATTTACATAGTGCTTGCTTTTGATAGAAGCTTATGAAAGAGTTTGCTAAATATGGTTCCATTCTGTAATCTGTAGTAATATTGTCATAAAATTTTAGTTTTGATTCTGTTCTGATTTTTTTCTTTTCCAAATAATACATATTCATCTTTTAGTTTTTCTTGTGTGTGGTGTGTGTGTGTTGCTTTGGGGATGGGACAGGACACCTGTGTGTGTGTGTTGTTTTTGAGGATGGGACAGGGCACCTGTGTGTGTGTGTGTGCCCTGTGTTGCTTTGGGGATGGGACGGGGACACCTGTGTGTGTGTGTGTTGCTTTGGGGATGGGACAGGGCCCCTGTGTGTGTGTTGCTTTGAGGATGGGACAGGACACTTGTGTGTGGTGTGTGGGTTTTTTTTGAGGATGGGACAGGGCACCTGTGTGTGTGTGTGTGTGGAGTGTGTGTGGGGGTGTGTGTGTGTGTGTGTGTGTGTGTGTGTGTGTGGGTGTGTGTGTGTGTGGGGTGTGTGTGTGTGTGTGTTGCTTGGGGTTTGGAGGACAGGACACCTGTGTGTGTGTTGCTTTGGGGATGGGACAGGGCACCTGTGTGTGTTGCTTCGGGATGGGACAGGGCAACTGTCTGTGTGTGTTGCTTTGGGGATGGGACAGGGCACCTGTGTGTGTTGCTTCGGGGATGGGACAGGGCACCTGTTGTGTGTGTTGTGTGTGTGTGTTGTGTGTGTACCTTTGGGATGGGACGGGCACCTGTGTGTGTGTGTGTGGTGTGTGTGTGTGTGTGTGTGTGTGTGTGTGTGTGTGTGGTGTGTGTGTGTGTGTGTGGTTGCTTTGGGGATGGGACAGGACCCCTGTGTGTGTGTTGCTTTGGGATGGGACAGGGCACCTGTGTGTGTTGCTTCGGGGATGGGACAGGGCAACGGGTGGTGTGTGTTGTTTTGGGGTTTAGAACAGGGCACCTGTGTGTGTGGGTGCTTTGGGGATGGGACAGGGACCTGTGTGTGTGTGTGTGCTTTTTTAAATATGACCCCATTCATAAATGATGGTTGAATGCTCAGGCAAGAACGATAGACCGTAGTAGGAAAGTCAAGCTTTCGTCCACACCTTCACTTTCTTTCCACAGATGTAATCAAGGGGTTTGATCTTTGATTCAACAACTGAATTTAATTAAGTATGAAAAAAAGATGATGATGATCTGGGGTGATATGTCGTTTTGGTTGCTTTGTATGTTGATGTCCTTTTTGTGCCTATGAAATGAGTTCCCATAAAAAAGAAATAAATCATGCACACACCAAAAACGACAAATCTCTGTCCTTCTTCCCTTCACTTCTTTCAGTTTGCACGAATATAGACTGTCTGCTCGTGCTACAAAAATATCTTCCGGAGGATACACACAAAGAAATGTAGTCATGCACAAGATGATATATATGTAAGAAAAAAATGTCTGAGTGTGTTATGGCGTGCTTGGATATGGAGGGATGTGTTTATGTGATTGTCACTCAGCTTCACGGAATTGTGTAGCGTTCCGGAGTTCCCCTGACGTTCACAGTTCTCTTCCAGATCTCGGTAAGGTCGACACACCAGCACGTTCCTCCCGACGAAGGATGTAGCGGGATAAAGACGTTTTGGCCCAAGGTGAAGAGAAGAGGAGGTGGTGTTTAAAAAAGGAGTAGGAATAAACGGTTTTAAGATGAAACCAGACCTTTCAAGATAACAATTGTCTTAGATCTTGCACTATGGTGGCACATCCTATTCCATCCATCACACGTTTCTAAACACACTTTACAATTGCACTAGCTTGCTCTATCATTTACAATTGATTTCCCTTTAAAAATCGCTTTACGATGAAGCTCTCAACAAGAAGAAAATGTATACGAATATTCCAATCTGCCTTGACTGAGTTATTCGCCAAGGCTTAGTGCTTGATGAATTACAATTATATTTAATCCTTGAATGGATTAAAAACAAATGGCGTTGATCTTCATATTATACAGATCACTTAGATCCACGAAAATGCTTCGTTCTTTAAATTGAACACGTTTACGATTCTTTAAATAATAAATCTGCATTCACACAAATATCACATCCTCTAAATATGGTTGCATACAAACCCGGTGAGCTGAAATTGAATTTACATAGTATGGATTAGTACATGGCAACACGATATGATGAGAGCAACAGATGAAGATGACAGCTCTATGATAATCATACGTGTTGACCGGGTAAACCTGAAATAAATTTTAATTCAGAGCATATTAAATGATCGCGCGCACAAAAATATTATTGAACTGGTAAATGTGCCTTAATGCGATTATATTGAAATAGATTTTTTTGCTCTATACGAAAAAAAATTTATTTAGACTATTTACCCCAACGCAGCCCTTTGTGCCCACAGTTTTCGACTCGCCCACGGAACGATGGACTCGTTCAGACTCTCCCCCAAAAAGTTGCGGGTGCTGTCGAATGCTCTGTGGTGCCCCTTCAGTCCGGCCTAGACTGATGTCTTCAAAAGGGGTTTCTTGCTCTTCCAGATAATTAGACCTTTTCTACGGAGCCAATTCCACGACTCCGGGCTGTTTCCCAAAATGGTAGGATTCAACGGCTACTATCTGCCGCACATGCGCGGACAGAGACATACTGCCACTTGGACAGTCGTGATTGGTCAGTACGACGGTTTTCGATGCCCTACAATTGTAAATATTTTATTATTAATACAAATGCAAGTCTGCATGACGCTTGAAATTATAAAAAGTACTGCCCTAAAGCAAAAACTAACAATTAGTTTTGTCGTTTGGACATAGAAATATTAAAACCAGCGCAGAGCGAATAGACGTCATGTATCGATTGCGTCATTTTCTTAATGAAAATGAGCCGAGCTTATGAATGAATGTCACAAATACCCCCTACTTAGCGAAAAATCCTATTTAAGCAAAACACTAAGAAAGGTGACAGTCCATTAATAAGTCAAATACAGGATTAAACAATCAAATTATGCACAACTCTTTTGCATTTCTCAATATATATATACAATTGCAGGATTCCAGAGTCCTTTCACTCTTCGACAACTACACTACTACTCATGTAGTCTCTTGAGTACGGCATTGATTGCCTCAACATGTTCCTCCCAAGTCTCGGAAGCGATTAGAATATCATCAATAAAGTTGTGGACATCTTTTGATTTTATGTCACTCAATAATTTCCTCATCTTTCCCTGTGAAATGGCACTTGCGTTTCTCACGCCAAAGGGCATACGTTTGCACTGTATTGTCATGCGATGAACAATGTTTCTAGCTCTGTCTTCCATTCCTTGGTCAGATACCGTCACGTTTCCCCCTCCTGCATAACAACTCTTTTTATTCAAGCCTTCTCTTTCAAAGTATTCTTTGAGGAGATTGATGTGATATGTCTTCTCCTTGCCGTTGATCTCAATCTTGTAAAACAACTGGATTGACTCTTCTGGAAATGGTTTTTACGGTCCTTTCCATGTTAACTGGAGCTTGTTATGTTTCTGTGGAAAATAGCACTAATACTTTGTTCCAGGAATGAGATGTCTCATCTTCGTTTTCCTGTTGTAGTGCTTCGCTTGTCGTCCGGCAGCCTTGTCCCGATTTTCACGGCTATCTTGCATGTTTCTTCGATCCTCTCCTTCAGATCGATGACATATTCCGCCGTTGTTCTGGGCGTCTGTCTCCAGCTCCTCGTCTGTCCATTTGTTTTAAGACCTGCATTGGTCCACGCACGTGTCTCCCATATAATAGTTCAAATGGTGAGAACTGAGTGATTTTGTGGCGCTTCCCTGTAAGCGAACAATACTGCAGAAGAAATCTGTCCCACTCTTTGGGTTGATCTAAACAAAGTTTCTTCAACATGACCTTCAACGTGCCATTAAATCTTTCCACGAGTCCGTTGGTCTGAGCGTGGTTATGGCGTTGTGGTGATACCTTTAATGTTCAAGAGTCTGTTGACCTCTTTCATCGTCCCAGAAAGAAATTGACTACCCCTGTCGTGAGAATTTGTGTTGGTATTCCCACTCGCGTCCAGATTTCCCACAAAGCTTCAGCCACTGCTTCTGTGTTGATGTTACGGAGTGCTGTTGCCTCTGCGTAGCGCGTAGCATAATCGATGAGGGTGAGAATGTATCTCTTTCCCCGATGATGACAGGGGTTGATGGGTCCGATGATGTCCACTGCAACACGATGGAACGGTATTTGATCAGCGGCATCCGCTGAACTGGCGCTTTCCTAATACTATTTCTGCCGATACATCTCTGACCGTATCGCATGAAAGCACAATATCTTTTTACGTCACCTTCCACTCCTGGCCAAAAGAAATCATGTAGCAGACGCTCTTTCGTAGCTTACACCGAGGTGTCCAGACATAGGTATGTCATGAGCTACTTGTAGTACGTTAGATCTCAGTTTCCTGGGGACCCCAACTTGGGTATGCTGCGTTGGTGTACGCACCTTCCTATATAGTATTCCCTTCTTGATCATAAACGATGTTTCAACACCCGTTTTTGCTGGTACGTGCGTTGTCTGGTTTACGGGCCAACTCAAACAACTTCTTGAGTGATGGGTCTTTTATCTGTTCTTTTCCTTTAACTCTGCAGGAGTACAATGCTGCAAGTTGCTTCTTTGATCTTGAGCGGTTTCATCTGCCTGCCCGGGAACTGCTGCGCTTGGATTGGATAAACGGGTACATTAATGATCCCTCTCTTTCTTGCTTGCGGGTATTTCCAATCAATACTGGGCAAACGGGTTTTTCCATAACGAGTACTTCAGTCTTGTCTGAAAAGTAGGGGGTCTCCATAAGTACACTCGCACAGGAAGATTCTGTTTGACTGATGACGATGCCAGTGATACCTCTTTTTCTGACCCGTGTAACAATGTTCTGGAACTAAGTCTTTCCTCACGATCTCATGGTAGAGCTGTATCTCTCACAGCACCCGTTTCTCCTTCGACTTCTACCGTGCAATAGGGATTGAACTCGATCCCTTTTAAACTATCACACAACTGTTGATCATTTTTAGTTGACACTGTGCAGCTGCTGTCATAGTGCACAATCGCTGTGTCTTTCTCTTTTGTGTTTCAACCCTCTGGTGTGTGGTCCTCCACATCTGTAACATTTTATCGGAAGCGATATTTCTCCTGTCGTTGCCTCCCCTGTCAGGTACAGATCCCCTAGGCTTATCCTCCTTCGAGCTTCCCCTTTTGTGGCCTCTGTTATCACTCCCCTGACCATACCTACGATGATCAGGTTTACTCTCACGATAACTCCTCTCCACAAGTCTCGTCTGTTCAAATAGATCTGCTGCTGCAACAGCTTCCTTTCCAGTCTGTGGATCCTCTCTCCCTGACAAATCTCGCCTGATCAAAAGGCAATGCTTCCAGAAACTTCTCTAGGATTAACATTTCTTTTAAATCCTTTTCTTTCCTGTTGGGGCAAATTCACCACCTCTCTAGCCACATAGACAAACGATCCCATAGTGACAAGACGTTATCAGTGCTCTCTTGCGTGCTGTACGAAACTTCTGTCTGTAATGACAGCACTCAGTTGATACTTATTCAAAAGTGCCTGTTTGTGAGGTTATAGTCCACCGACTCTGCCGCGGGTAGTTTTACATACGCTTCCCTAGCTCTGCCCTTGAGTAATGGAGCTAACCTGGCAAACCCCCCTTCCTCCTCGTTCCATCCATTAATGACTGCCACCTTCTCAAATTGAGTTAAATATGACTCAAGGTCGTCCTTGTCTTCTAAATAAGGTAACTTGACCTTAGCCGACACTACCAGTCTGAAGAATGGATTGGGCGCTAGCACTTGGTTGAGCATCACCACTGCTTCCTGCTTTAACTCTAGCTAACTCTAGCTGTATTGTCTCTCGGCCTCTCTTTCACGTTCCTCTCGTTCTCGTTCTCCTTTCTTTCTTCTCGATCTCTTTCTTCCTTCTCTCGTTCTCTTTCCTCACGTTCCTTCTCTCGTTTTCTTTCCCCACGTTCCTTTTTCCTTAATGTAAAGAGCGAGTTTGCTCCTTTTAGGCCTAGCTCTAGTGCCTCGGCTTTCCCTTGTCGGAACTGCGCACTAGTCTGAATTTGTTGAGACTGACTTTGTCAGTGGCAGATGCCTGACGTCGGGACTTTCCTGTCGGCATGTCGCCCTTTCCCCTGCAAGTCCTGATGTCTTAACAAATTTAACAATACAAATAAGCGGGAAACGAATATCGTCACGCGTTAGTGCCAAATAATATTGACACACGTTCCAAAACACAGAGTGTAAGGAAACAACTTTCCCACCACGACTGGGAAACACACTACACAACCCCGTGTAGTAAAAATGGGGATAACAACACTCGAAACCCCCAAACCCGTGTATTCAAAAACACGTCAACAAACCAAACCACGGTTTGCAACCCCAGCTACGGAACGAACGTGCTAACTGACGAACGGAAAGTGCTGAAAAATATATCTGCAATATCGTACGTACGAAAACAATACGGCGCCCGCAAAATAGCCCGTGGTGCCACGTCCACCCACGTTAATAGCTTACGTTGAAGTGCCGCTTTAGAGTATCAATACTTTACTCTAATCACTGTGTCCCAATCCGACACAAATACAACACCATGCCACACTTCCAATGCAGTAAAATCAAGATTGCACTAACTGCAACTTGAATCAAATCTTCTTCACAACAGATCTAGTAAAATAGATCTAATAAGAAATTAAATTATGTCGTGGTAAATATGACGTGAATTGGCCAAAGGGCGTTACTTTCTCTGTTCTGTGTTGAGGCCTTTTCTAGGGAGATAGGGAGATAATGAACAAAAAGCGTCGCGACTAACGAAATGAATATAAATGATTTATGAACAGTGTGGTGGTGGGTGGGGTGTGTGTGTGTGTGGGGTGTGTGTGTGTGTGGTTTGTGTGTGTGGGGTGTGTGTGTGTGTGTGGTGTGTGTGTGTGTGTGTGTGTGTCTGTGTGTCTGTGTGTCTGGTGTGTGTGTGTGTGTTGCCTCGGTGATGGGGGCAGGGCACCTGTGTGTGTGTGGTGTGTGGTTTGCTTTTGACGATGGGGACAGTGCACCTTGTGTGGTGTGAGTGTGTTGCTTTGAGGATGGGACAGGGCATCTGTGTGGTGTGTGGGGTGGTGTGCGCGCGCGGGTGTGTGTGTGTGTGTGTGTGTGTGGTGTGTGTGTGGTGTGTGGTTTGTGTGTGTGTGTTGTGTGTGTGTTGCTTTGGGGATGGGACGGGAACCTGTGTGTTGTGGTTGCTTTGGGATGGGACGGGGCACCTTGTGTGTTGCTTCGGGGATGGGACAGGCAACTGTGTGTGTGTGTTGCTTTGGGATAGAACAGGCACCTGTGTGTGTGGGTTGTTTTGGGGGTTGACAGGGACCTGTGGTGTTGTTTGACGTTTTTAATATGACCCATTCTAAATGATGGTTGAATGTCAGGCAAGAACGATAGACCGTAGTAGGAAAGTCAAGCTTTCGTCCACACCCTTCACTTTCTTTCCACGATGTAATCAAGAGGTTTAAATCTTTGATTCAACAACTGAATTTAATTAAGTATGAATAAAGATGATGTGATCTGCGGTGAATTGTCGTATGGTTGCTTTGTATTTGAGGTTCCGTTGTTGCCTATGAAATAGTTACATATAAAAGAAAAAAATCATGCACATACCCCAATAACGACAAAGTCTCTGTCCTTCTTCCCTTCACTTCTTGCAGTAGCACGAATATAGACTGTCTGCTCGTGCTACAAAAATATCTTCGGAGGATACACAAAAAAGAAATGTAGTCATGCACAAGATGATATATATGTAAGAAAAATGTCTGAGTGTGTTATGGCGTGCTTGGATTGGGGGAAAGTGTTTATGTGTTTTGTCACTCAGCTTCACGGAATTGTGTAGCGTTCCGGAGTTCCGCTGACGTTCACAGTTCTCTTCCAGATCTCGAAAGGGTCGACACACCAGCACGTTCCTCCCGACGAAGGATGTAGGGGGATAAAGACGTGTGCCAAAGGTGAAGATGAAGAGGAGTGGTGTAAAACAGGAGTAGGAATAAACGGGTGTAAGATGAAACCAGACCTGCAAGATAACAATTGTCTTAGATCTTGCACTATGGGGCACATCACTATTCCATCCATCACACGTTCTAAACACACTTTAAACAATTGCACTAGTTTGCTCAAATCATTTAAAAATTGATTTCCTTAAAAAATCGCTTTACGATGAAGCTCATCAACAAAGAGGAAAAATGTTACGAATATTCCAATCTGCCTTGACTGAGTTATTCGCCAAGGCTTAGTGCTTGATGAATTACAATTATATTTAATCCTTGAATGGATTAAATCAAATGGCGTTGATTTTCATATTATACAGATCACTTAGATCCACGAAAATGCTTCGTTCATACTTGAAACACGTTTACGATTCTTTAAATAATAAATCTGCATTCACACAAATATCACATCCTCTAAATAGGGTTTTGCTTACTCGGTGAGCTGAAATTGAATTTACATAGTATGGATTAGTACATGGCAACACGATATGATGAGAGCAAACAGATGAAGATGACAGCTCTATGATCAATCATACTGTTGACCGTAAACCTGAAATATTTAATTCAGAGCATATTAAATGATCGCGCGCACAAAAAATATTATTGAACTGGTAAATGGCCTTAATGCGATTATATTGAAATAGATTTTGTTCTCTATACGAAAAAAATGTTTTAGACCTATTTACCTCAACGCAGCCTTAGTGCCCACAGTTTTCGACTCGCCACGAACGATGAGACTCGTTTCAGACTCTCCCCGAAAAAGTTGCGGGTGCTGTCGAATGCTCTGTGGGCCCCTTCAGTCCGGCCTAGACTGATGTCTTCAAAAGGGTACTTGCTCTTCAATAATTAGACCTTTTCTACGGAGCCAATTCCACGAACCTCCGGGCTGTCCAAGATGGTAGGATTCAACGGCTACTATCTGCCGCACAGCGCGGACAGAGACATTTACTGCCACTTGGACAGTCGTGATTGGTCAGTACGACGGTTTTCGATCCCTACAATTGTAAATCATTTTATTATTAATACAAATAAAGGGTCTGCATGACGCTTGAAATTATAAACGTACTGCCGTAAAGCAAAAACTAACAATTATTTTTGTCGTTTGGACATAGAAATTTAAAATCCACCCAGAGCAAAATAGACGTCATGTATCGATTGCGTCATTTTTCTTAAATGAAAATGAGCCGAGCTTATGAATGAATGTCCCCAAATACCCCCCTACTTAGCGAAAAATCCTTTTTAAGAAAAACCCCTAAAAAGGTGACAGTCCATTAATAAGTCAAATACAGGATTAAAAAATTCAAATTATGCACAACTCTTTTGCATTTCTCAATAATATATACAATTGCAGGATTCCAGAGTCCTTTAAACTCTTCGACAATTTACACTACTACTCATGTAGTCTCTTGAGTACGCATTGATTGCCTCAACCATGTCCCCCCAAAGTCTCGGAGCGATTTAGAATTCATCAATAAAGTTGTGGGACATCTTTGATTTTATGTCACTCAAAAATTTTCCCCTCATCATCCCTGTGAACATGCCATTGCGTTTCTCACGCAAAGGGCATACGTTTGCACTGATATTGTCATGCGATGAACAATGTTTCCTAGCTCTGTCTTCCATTCCTTGGTCAGATACTCGCACGATCCTCCTCCTGCATAAAAACTCTTGTTATTTCAAGCCTTCTCTTTCAAAGTATTCTTTGAGGAGATTGATGGATATGTCTTCTCCTTGCCGTTGATCTCAATCTTGAATCAACTGATTGACTCTTCTGGAAATGGTTGTAGGGTCCTTTCCATGTTAACTGGAGCTTTGTTATGTTTCTGTGGAAGTAGCACTAATACTTTGTTCCCGGAATGAGATGTCTCATCTTCGTTTTCCTGTTGTAGTGCTTCGCTTGTCGTCCGGCACCCTTTGTCCAGATTGTCACAAAGTTTATCTTGCTTTGTTTCTTCGTTTCCTCTCCTTCAATCGTGACATATTCCGCCGTTGTTCTGACGTCTGTCTCCGCTCCTCGTCTGTCCAATTTTTTTTTAAGACCTGCATTGGTCCCGCCTGGTCCCCAAAAATTTAGTTCAAATGGTGGGGAACTTGAGTGATTCTTGTGGCGCTTCCCTTTTAGCGAACAATACTGCAGGAAAAATCTGTCCCACTTTTTGGGGTTGATCTAAACAAAGTTTCTTAAAACATGACCTTCAACGTCCCAATTAAATCTTTCCACGAGTCCGTGGTCTGACGTGGTATGGCGTTGTGGGGATACCTTTAAAAGTTCAAGAGTCTGTTGACCTCTTCATCGTTTCCCCGAAAGAAATTGACTACCCCTGTCCGTGAGAATTTGTGTTGGTATTCCCACTCGCGTCCAGATTTCCCACAAAGCTTCAGCCACTGCTTTTTGTGTTGATGTACGGAGTGCTGTTGCCTCTGCGTAGCGCGTAGCAAATCGATGAGGGTGAGAAATATCTCTTCCCTGATGATGCATGGGGTGATGGTCCGATGAGCCACTGCAACACGATGAACGGTATTTCGATCAGCGGCATCCGCTGAACTGGCGCTTTCCTAATACTATTTCTGGGCCCATACATCTCTGACACGTATCGCATGACGCACAATATCTTTTGACGTCACCTTCCACTCCTGGCCAAAAAGAAATCAATGTAGCAGCGCTCTTTCGTACGCCTTACACCGAGTGTCCAGGGCATAGGTATGTCATGAGCTACTTTTAGTACGTTAGATCCAGTTTCCTGGGTACCACAACTTGGGTATGCTGCGTCGTTGGTGTACGCACCTTCCTATATAGTATTCCCTTCTTGATCAAAAAACGATGTTTCAACACCTGTTTTGCTGGTACGTGCGTTTTCTGGTTTACGGGCCAACTCAAACAACTCTTGAGTGATGGGTCTTTCATCTGTTTTTTTTCCTTCAACTCTGCAGGAGATACAATTTGCTGCAAGTTGCTTCTTTTATCTTGAGCGGTTTCATCTGCCTGCCGGTAATGCTGCCGCTTGGATTGGATAAACGGTTTCATTTAAAGATCCCCCCTCTTTCTTGCTTGCGGGTATTTCCAATCAATACTGGGCAAAACGGGTTTTTCCATAACGAGTA
>JAFLJL010018471.1:8383-27951 GCA_018398815.1 Conus ventricosus | reverse complement strand
ACGGGTACAGTTCGGACTTTCAAGGAGTTGACTGCTTTTTTTTTTTTTTCTGTGTTGTGGCCTATGGGAAACGGTCTAATCCAAAAAACAAAAAATTGCTTAAACCAGTCTGTCATTTTTTTGTTTGTTTACATTTTTCTTTACAGCTGATTGCATCAGTGGAATGCAATCGCCCGTAGGGTCTATCATTAGGAACCTCACATGGATCTTAGATTTTATCACCGAGCATCCTCGGTCATGTGATTTGAGCCTAAGGCGCTGACGTCATCTCCTGCTCCTGCTCCTGCTTTAAGGCGTGAGACCTCCCTCACCTTACTACTATCGAGAACGAGAAAAATGTCACTAGTGTTCACTGTCAGTTCTGTAGACGACGGTCACCCCAGGTAAAACTGGATCAGTCCGTGGAGAGCGTGCAGCCGCCATAGAGCACATGCTTGTGTCTCTGCATGCTTCGTGTTGCCGATGCGTCTTCCTTTCCGAAAGCAGGCCAATTTAACACATTCCTCCGATGACATGTGTCTTTCTTCCTGCTTGTCAAACCAGAATAAGCAATGGTCTTCCGAACACGGATCGCAGGAATATTCTAGAACGACGTCGTCTGATTCACACAGCAGCACACCCACATCATCCGCTTGATGGAACACAACCTTCCGAAATGCTTGATTTCCGTGCGGATCTCAGAATCGTCTCTGCACCTGTCGTTCTGTCAGAGTAGCATCATAATCCTTAACCATTCCCGTGTCAAAACCAGCGACAATTTTGTCTATAGCTTGCTGCAGACTTGTGTCGATGTCCGACGGGTGGATTTCTGAGCCCCTGCTGTTACACTTTGACAGATCGGAATGCAAACAAAGAAGCGTATCCTGAATATGCGACGTGTCATCATCATCTCGAGTTGGCTTGATGTGTTCCTCCTGTGCTGTGTACTGTGTTCATCCAATTCGGTGTCAGGCACGGCCAGTTCATTCGCGACACAAGTGGTATCGAGACCAGCACCAACCTGTTACTTCATGTCATCTGTTCTGCTGCTTCGATCTCTCTTGATCCCGTCGCACCTGGCTGGGGGCTTCTTCCTGTAGTAATGAACTTGCGTTCTCAGGTTCATGAACACTTTTTCCATCTCTGCACTGTCTGACTTGGCGAGGTTGTAGTATTTGGCCGTGTTGGTTTTAACCCAAGCGCCGCAGTCATCATAGAAGGTGCTTTTTTTCTTTTTTCAGTCTGTGTTCATTGTTGCGTGCATTGTCAAGCAAAAAGGCACAGTTGCTCTTTGGTCCTGTCGGGATTCTCTCAACAGTTGGACATGTACCATCCTTAAGGTGATGTAAGACCTCAGTGGTTGTCAAGAAATCATTTATTGGCAGTCTTTGGTCGTCTCTAGATTTGTCATCGGCTCTGTCATCATGACTTCCATCATCATCATCACCATTGTCTGCATTATCATCACCACTACTGCCACCAACACATTCATTAATACCCCTGACACCCCTGTCATCCTCCTCCTCCTCTGTATCCTTGTCAGGGCCTTTAGTATCACTCATGTCAATATGTCCATTGGGCTTGAATACGCTGGAATCGGAGGGGGGGGGGGGGTATAGACAGTAATGTTATCATATACATGTGTCCTCTCTCTCTCTCTCTCTTTCTTCCCCTCTCTCTTCTTCTTTCCTTGCCCCCCCCCCCCACTCTCCCTCTCTCTCTCTCTCTCTCTCTCTCTCTCTCTCTCTCTCTCTCTCTCAGTCTCTTTCCCTCTCTCTCTTTCCCGCTCTCCCTCTTCTCTCTCTCTCTCTCTCTCTCTCTCTCTCTCTATATATATATATATATATATATATATATATTTCTCTACTAAAGGTATTTGATGTGTGTGTGTGTGTGTGTGTGTGTGTGTGTGTGTGTGTGTGTGTGTGTGTGTGCGTGCGTGTGTGTTTGGAGGTGCATGAGTATGTGCCTCTCTCTCTCTCTCTCTCTCTCTCTCTCTCTCTCTCTCTAGCTCTCCCTCTCTCTCTCTCTCTCTCTCTCTCTCTCTCTCTCTCTCTCTCTCTCTCTCTCTCTCTCTCTCTCTAGCTCTCCCTCTCTCTTGTATTAATGCTATGGCTATTGGCGACCGTTGCCGACCGTCACTTTCAACCGACCGGTTCAGCACAGGATCCGCCATTGTTGTAGACACTGTGTGCACGAGTGCTCGAGTATGAGTGTGTGTGTGTGTGTGTGTGTGTGTGTGTGTGTGTGTGTGTGTGTGTGTGTGTGTCTGTGTGTGTGTGTGCGTGCGTGCGCGCGCGCACGCGCGTTTGTGTGTGCGTGTGTGTGTGCGCGTGTGTGTGTGGGCGTGTGTATGTCTCTGTGTGTGAGTGTGTAAGTTTGAGTGTATGTGAGGGTATGGGTGTGTTCGTATTGAGATTTGTGTATTTATGTGTGTGTGTGTGTGTGTGTGTGTGTGTGTGTGTGTGTGTGTGTGTGTGTGTGTGTGTGTGTGTGTGTGTGTATGTGCGTGTGTGTGTGTGTGCGCGCGCGTGTGTGTGTTGTTGTTCTTCGAATTTACCGTCTTTTCACTTTAAAGTGATATTAGACAGGAAGTGAGCGTTTACTTGTATATGTGTATATGTGTGTAGTATGCATGCGTGCTTGCATGTGTGCGTGTGTGTGTATGTGTGTGTGTGTGTGTGTGTGTGTGTGTGTGTGTGTGTGTGTGTGTGTGTGTGTGTGTGTGTGTGTGCGCGCGCGCGCGCGAGTGTGTGTGTGCATGTGTGTGTGTGCGCGAATGTGTGTGTGCGCGCGTGTGCGCACGTGTGTGTGCGCGCCTGTGTGTGTGTGTGTGTGTGTGTGTGTGTGTGTGTGTGTGTGTGTGTGTGTGTGTGAGTGTGTTCGTTCGTACTTCTGTTTAACGTCTGTTCACTTTGAGTGATATTAGACGTGAATGAAAGAAGAGAGTGACTGACTGACTGAATGGCTAAATGAATAAGCCTATGTGTTGTGTAAGCATGAATGTAGGCCTTTGTATGTGAGTGTGTAAGTGTATGTATCTGTATATGTGTCTAAACTGAACAATAAACAAATCAACAATCTTAACTACAACAATTAGTGGCGGAGAAAACCCCCAAACGTATAACAAGAAAACAAAAATCCTTCACTATCTTAAACAAAATGAGTTAGCTCAAAACTATCTAAATAAAAACCCCAATCGGACTATGTATTAAGTATTCAGCAATTTCGATCAGCAGAGAATGATTCGAAAGTAGATCTTGCAAGTTTTTTTTCAGAAAAAGTATTGGATCGTAATGATGTTGGTAAGAAAGTAGTCAACTTGTGACAATTGAATAAAATGTGGTTCAGTGTTATTTCTTTACCACAAATACAGTTAGTATTCTTACTAAACTTTGTTTTCAAAGCATTTAGCTTTAATCGAATTATAAGGGAAGATATTTGTCTGGAATAATAAACTGGAAGATCAGGCATTTTTCTTAATACAAGGTCTATTGGAAAAGCTTCCCATTGGTTGGATGAAATCTCGGTTGACGTATCAACATTTGTTTGAGCTCTCTTCCGTGCAGTCGATCGATAACGATTAAATCGCAAGAAACAATAGCTACATATACTTCTGAGACCTGCGAAGATCCCTTTCTTCCATTAAGAAAGGGTGAACACCGTAGTCGCACCTTCTCGCCACGTTAATGTGGGTGTTTCCTCAGGGGGACATGGGGCAGGTTGTTTTCACTAACGCGGCACGGGAGCGGAATACTGGCGCTATATCAAAACTAGATCCCGGCCTCTCCAATCAAGGAAAGCCGCAGGCTAGACCAGTCCAGATGGAGGAGTAAGGCCCCCACCAAAATGGAAGGAACTGAGTGAAGGCCCACCGGCGTGTGGATACGCCCTGACACTGCTCCAAGCCTTACCCCAGCCATGGGTTAAATGGCAAAAGCATCCAGCCTGCCGAAGACGGAGTGTGTCAGCTACGGCGCAGGTCCTGGGGATAAATTAGGGCACACACGCATCAACGATTATGGTCATGCGTCAGACTACCTTATTGTCATGGCGTCGTCCCTATCAGCGACAACCGGGGAGGGACGGAGCCGGGCCCTTAGCCTCAAAGGGGCCCACCAAAGCGACCGGTGCCTCTGTTAACCTGACGGTCGGGGGAAGGCAGAGTAGAGCGACTGGAGTCACGCAGCTCTACGACACAAAACCTGGCCGGGGGGAGCGGAGTTACAGGCGCAGCTTTGGGGAGCCCGTTCTGACCTGGAGAAGACCGCGGGCTTCATCATGGCGGCCGGGTTACAAGTCTGACGCATCCAGCTTCAATCGAACGCAGAAGAAGAAGAATATACTTCTGAATTGATTCATCATCATCATCATTCTCTTGCCCATGATGGGCGTAGAGGAGAGATGAGAGACACTCTCGAAGCCAGGCACCGCCATCCGGCCCTGTCCTCTGCCTGTCGCATCAGCGTGGGGCCATCCATCCTGGTCCATTCTTTGATGTTGTCCATCCAGCATTTGGTTTGTCGTCCCCTTCGTCTGCCGCCTTCCAGCGTGCCCTGGATGACTGTTTTGGGCAGTGAATTGTGGCGTATGACATGCCCAAACCACGACAGCTTCCTCTTCTTGACTGTTGCCAAGAGGGGTTCTTGGGGGCCTGCAAGTGATGTTATTTGGCTCCTCACAAGGTCGTTTGTCTTCCGGTCTTGCCAAGAGATCCCGAGCAAGCGCCTGAAGCATTTAGTTTCAAACGTCTGGATTCTCTTGGTGGTCTCTGCTGTCATGGTCCAGCTTTCGCAGCCATACAGCAGGATGGACAGCACCAGGGACTTGTACAGCTTCATCTTTGTAGGAAAGCTGATCTCCCTGCTCTTCCAGATCTTGTTTAGCTTTGCCATTGCTGCTGTTGCGATCGCTAGTCTGGTCTTGATTTCTGTTGTAGAGCGACCGTCTTTGGTGAGAGTGGCGCCAAGGTATTTGAAAGCGCCCACTTCTTCAAGCTGTTGTCCGTTCATGTAGATTTCAGCATGGGTGTTGGTTGTGCTGTTGACCAGGACTTTGCTTTTTTCTGTGCTCACTTCCATTCCATATGCACCTGCCCTTTCTTCCAGTCTCTTTGTCAGGTCTTGTAGTTCTTCGTTGCTGCCTCCCATCAGGTCGATGTCATCTGCGAACCTCAGATTATTGATGGTTCTTCCTCCGATGGAGACAGTGGAGTGGAAGTCATGGAGGGTTTCACGCATGATGTTTTCCAGGAAAAGATTGAACAGTACGGGAGATAGCAGGCAGCCTTGACGGACTCCAACTGTGGTCTTGAAGTAGTCCCTATCTGGTTGTTGAGGAGGACTGCGCTGCTGGCGTTGTTATACAGCGCCTGGATGGTTTGGACGAGACCCTCCTCTATGCCAAACTTTCTGAGCACCTGCCACAGACCCTTGTGCCACACCTGTCAAACGCTTTCCTAAAGTCAATGAAGTTGTGGAACAGGTCTCTCTGATGTTGTAGATGTTTCTCCATCAGTATCCGGCAGGTGAAGATCTGTTCTACTGTGCTTCTGCCTGCCCTGAATCCAGCTTGTTCTTCCGCCAGGTGTTCTTCCGCCTCTTTCTTCAGTCGATTCAAGATGACCCTGAGCATGATTTTACTGGTGTGGCTAATGAGACTTATTGTTCTGTAGTTCTGGCATTGGCGTAGATTTCCCTTTTTGGGCAGGGGGATGATGAGTGATTGAGTCCATTCTGTGGGCCACTGTTTTGTCTCCCAGATCTTCTGACAAATCGATGTTACTAGAGTGACCAATTCCTTCCCCCATGTTTGAGCAGCTCTGCTGGAATATTGTCTGCTCCAGGTGATTTCCCTGCCGGAAGGCTGCCGATGGCTTCTTCCACTTCTTCTCTCATCACTGGTAGTGGTGAGGATTCCCTTGATGGTGTTGAGTCCCCCTCAAACAGACTGTCGTCAGGCTGTATAGGGTAGTTGTAAAGTTCTTGGCAGTACTGAGTCCATCTGTTCAAAACAGCGGAGCTTTCTGTCAGCAGCTCGCCTGAGGTATCCTCGATGACTGACGATCTGTTTTGCTGCGTCTTGGTGAGGTTTTTCAGTGTGGTGAAGGCATGTTTGCTGTTTCCCTTTTTCATGCCTTTCTCGATGTTCTCGCACTGATTATTGATCCATTGTTCTTTGGCTTCAATCATTTCCTTCTTTACAAGGTTGTTGGTTTTTCGATACTGTGCGGCTTGTTCAGGGCTGGAATTTTTCGTATTCTTCAGTGATCTTCTTTTGTCGCAGAGGTCAAGGATGTCGTTTGAGATCCATGCTTGGTGTTTCTTCCTCTGTCGCCCAAGTACCTCCTCTGCTGTTTCGCAGACTGCCTCATTGAAGCTGTTTGTGAGGTCGTTGATGTCATTGTCCAGGAGGTTGAGTGCTGCGAACCGCCCCCCGAGCTGTGCCTGGAATGCCTCTTCTATCTCTGGGTCTTTTAGCTTCTCCAGGTCAAACTTGATGCGTGGCTGCGCAGCTTGGTACTTTTTCTTCAATTTGATCTTCATTGTGAGAAGCACGAGATCGTGGTCGCTGCCTATATCAGCTCCGGGGTATGTCCTCGTCTTTGCTTTATTGATGCTTGATTTGAAGCAATCACAGAGGAAGGACACAAGATGTGGTACAGTGGCGAAGAGTCACTACATGAAAAAGGCGTAGCTTTCATCGTACGCAAAGAAATCACTGGATGCATCTTGAGCTGCACACCTGTTAACAGCAGAATCATCAGCATTCGTGTGTCAGCCAAACCAAAGAACATCAACATCATACAGGTGTATGCTCCAACTACCAGCCACGAAGATCAGGCGGTGGAAGAATTCTACGAGAAAGTAGAAGACACCATCAGAAAAGCCCCCAAGAAAGACATCATCATAGTTCAGGGGGACTTCAACGCCAAAGTCGGCCCAGATGCCTACAAAGACTGGGCTGGAACAGTGGGTCAATACGGCACAGGGGAAACTAACGACAGGGGACTTCGCCTTC
This sequence comes from Conus ventricosus, assembly GCA_018398815.1. Lineage (NCBI taxonomy): Eukaryota > Metazoa > Mollusca > Gastropoda > Neogastropoda > Conidae > Conus > Conus ventricosus. Next base: position 20,952 of record JAFLJL010018471.1, on the reverse strand, counting down.
TGGAGTTTGCCTGCACCCAACGGCTCACCATTGCCAACACCCTTTACCCCCACAAACTGTCAAGAAGAACAACCTGGCATGCGCCGAACGGAATGACTCATAACCAGATCGACTTTGTCCTCACTCCGCGGCGCTTCAAATCAAGCATCTGAATTGATTAAATGTTCAAAAATAGATATTAAAGAAGTGGCTAAAAAACCATCTTCTTCATCTATTCCACAATGGGAGATACCAAAACCTATTCTTGATACTGGTTATTCAGATATTAAAAAAGGGTAAATGTTAATATCATCACAAATTTAGCAAAATCACATGTATACGAAAGATATCAAAATCATTTTCAAGTATTTACTGATGGTTCCGTTTTAGATGATGGAAATGTTGGTGCAGCATTTGTTATTCCTTCCCTTAAAATTCAAAGATCGTTCTTTCTGGGTTGCAATTTATCTATATTCACAGCCGAATTAGTAGCTATAATGATGGCAATGGAATTTCTAACAGATCTTCCCATTAACTTCGCTCAGATAGTTTTCTTTGTAGATTCAAATCAGTCCTACTTGCCCTTGACTCCTCTAATATATCGACACGACCCGACCTTGTGTTTGAAATTAAATATCTGTTATACTGTCTGGTGTCTAAAGGCATTACTATAGAATTTTGCTGGATTCCTTCGCATACTGGTGTGAGTGTGTGTGTGTGTGTGTGTGTGTGTGTGTGTGTGTGTGTGTGTGTGTGTGTGTGTGTGTGTGTGTGTGTTAAACATTAGTGGAAATACTACATGAGAACATACTACATAAGAACAATCTTTAGAAAAAAGCAACATTAACAAATCAAACTGCAATAGACTAAACAAAACAGTCTAAAATATGCAGAAATCATAGAAACGAGCCGACTGGACTTATCATTAAGTTCTGAACAAAGTTCAAAAGAAATACAGGTTCTTGGAAAATGCATTTAGATTCATCTTTTCTGAATTTTGATAGAGCTGATTCAAAATAAGGACAAAAGTACAAAATATGTGTTGTACAACTATCAACAGCCCCGCATACACATTGGATGTTTTTTATGAACTTGGTTTTGAAAGCGTTTAACCTAAGTCTGTAAAGCAGTGAAACAATTTTTTTGTGGTGCTTTGGGTGTTTATTGACATTATTTTGGTAACATGTGTAATTTATGAATTAATTCTTTTTTTTAAATTGTGATCGAGCGTTTAAACAACACTTTATTGAAGAATTAGAATTCAAAGTTAACAACATCACACTTAAATACGCTTCAAACATTAAATTTCTTGGTGTTTATATAACGTCTAAGCTCTCTTGGAACCTGCATTTAGAACATGCTGTAAATCAAGCAAGAAAGTCATTGAACCTTCTAAAAGTCATAAGCAGACAAAGCTGGGGTCAAGACACAAATACATTAATTAATTTGTCCTCTGCTTTAGTTAGATCTAAATTGTCGTATGCACAAGAGGTATTCTTTAGTGCTCCAAAATGGGGTCAGCTCGATACGTCCACGGCCCGATGCGTCCAAAGCCCGATACGTCCAAGGCCCGATACGTCCAAGGCCCGATACGTCCAAGGCCCGATGCATCCACGGTCCGATCCGTCCACGGTCCGATGCATCCAAGCCCGATACGTCCAAGGCCCGATACGTCCAAGGTCCGATATACGTCCAAGGCCTGATGTGTCCATTTGGACGTATCGGGCCGTGGACGTTTCGGGCCGTGGACGCATCGGCACGCCAGCACCCGATACGTCCACGGCCCGATGTGTCCATTTGGACGCATCGACATGCTCCCCTCCAAAATGTCTATTGAAAAAACTGCAGAGCATAGATTGTAAAGCATATAGAATAGCCCTTGGCGTTCCTTTTCATGGCTCCATCATAGGATCTTACCATGAAGCAGGTGTTTTGCCTCTTGATGATCAGCGAAAAATAGCCTGTGCTAAATACATTTTAAGATGCTCTACCATTCAAAATTCAAACCAAATGGAACTTGAAATTAGGTCCGATATTCATTTTCCTAAGCGTGCAAAACGTATCCGATCTAATAAAACTATTCTTACATTTTCTTCTAAACTATTGACAAAATTAAACACTAATCAAAAGAAATTAGCTGTGCGTTTTCCAATAAGTCCTATTCCAAACTGGGAGCTTTTTAAGGCAAAGTTTGATCATAACTATACACAATTGTCCAAATTTGATAACATCAATGTTCTTGCATATGAAGCTAGATCCCATATGAATGATTTTTATCCCAATCATCTAAAAATCTTCACTGATGGTTCTTTATTAGACAATCAGGCAGGCTGTGGCTTTGTCATCCCCACTTTAAAAATTGAGAAATCTTTTTACCTTGGTAAGGACTTCTCCATTTTCACAGCTGAATTAATAGCAGTTTTAATGGCTATTCAGTATGTCATTGATACACCATTCAATTTCTATAGTGCACTCTTTTGTGTAGATTCTAAATCCGTTCTCCAAGCTTTAGAATCAACAAATCCGAAAATTCGGGCTGAAATCATCACAGAAATTAAAGTACTTATTCATGTTCTTATATCAAGGGGTATCGCAGTTGATTTTTGTTGGATCCCATCTCATTGTTCAATATCTGGAAATGAATGGGCTGATCGGACAGCTCGGGCAGGTGCAAAAAAATCTTTTAAATCCAAGGATATTCCCATTCTTTTGAGTTTACAAGAAGGTTACTCTCTATTACAAAAAGCGTCTTTTGAAAATTTTGAAAAGATGTATAAAGACTACATGTGTGTGTGTGTGTGTGTGTGTGTGTGTGTGTGTGTGTGTGTGTGTGTGTGTGTGTGTGTGTGTGTGTGTGCGCGCGCGCGCGCGCACGCGTATTTTTATGTGTTAATTATGCTTCTTTGCTTTGAATGAAAAGCGTTGATATTCAGTTCATAATGTTTTCTTAAATGTCAGTACAACCTTGAGTTAACCTGACAATAAACTGGTTTCAGTCAGTCAGTCAGAATTATTGGCAGAATAAATTTCCGACAATGGTCTCTCGGGGTTCAGTTTGAGATTGGTCTCTGAACGACATGGATGTTGCCAAGACAGATGAACTGAAGAAGTACATCAGAAAAAAAAGATCACACCAGACAGAATTAAAAAGAGTTCTGACATAACAAAAAGAGAATCGACAAGGCGACAGTCTGCGAGTTCTTTCCACAGAAGACAGGGACGAAGCGCTACTCAGTGCCCAGCCCATAGTACAATGATAATCCATTTCTGTTTTATCGGCGTGTTGATGTCTTTGCTATCTATTCCATCCGCCCGGCCCCTCCCCCCTCCCACCCACCCCACCCCCCCCTTTTTTTTTTGACAATAGTACTTTACAAGTTGACCCTGCATAATAATACTACTCTGCTAAACAACGCAGCCCTTACCAAAGGCAAAAAAAGTATTGTTTGTTTCTGGTAACATGGCTGAAAAAATTGGGTAGGTCAGATGTTTTGGGTGGGTGTTTTTTTTCTTTTTTCTTCTTCTTCTTCTTCAGCGCAGAAACGCTAAAATCTTACTTCTGCTGGAAGAAAACGGTTTTTCCCCTTTTCTTTTCGTTTCTCTTTTTTCTTTTTGTAAAGATGATAATTGTGGATAGCAACTAACCCACCAACTTTCGTTGAGATCTGTCCAACAGTTCCCGAAAAATCCCCGAGAAACAGCTACGAAGGAAAATTAACGTGACCAGTGACTTTCACCTTTGACCCATAGACCTGATCTTTCTTGTGAGCGTGAGGAATGTGAAGCATGTACAAGCAATCCATCAAGTTAATTCAAGATCCATCCAGCAGTTTACGAAAAACAGCTTTTTTTTTTTTTTTAAATTTTTATTTGCGTACTGTCATACAAAACTGTGACAGACAAACGGAGCTGAAAACTTACCAGAGTTTGCAAACTGCAACAAAATTGACACAGGAGTCATTTTTCTACGGGAGTCAATATTCTCCGTAACCATGGGAGTCAATATTCTACAGAAGGAGTCAATATTCTCTGTAGAGTCAATATTCTCTGCAGAATATTGACTCCAAAACATGTAGAAACCTGAACGGTTCATTTTTCTCCGGAGAAAAAAGAACCGGGGAGTCAATTTTCTACGGAGTCAATATTCTCCGTAACACCGGCAGGCGTTCGTGTGTGTGTGTGTGTGTGTGTGTGTGTGGTAAAGAGGAAGGCAGGTGCAGGAGAGAGTGGTCAGGTGGAAAAGGGGAGAACGGGCAGCTAAGGACAACGTGTTAGAAAGTCGGCACAAACAAGCAATGTAATACACAAACGAGCAATGTAACACAAACGAGCAATGTAATACACAAACAAGCAATGTAACACAAAAACAAGCAATGTAATACACAAACAAGCAATGTAACACAAACAAGCAATGTATCACACAAACAAGCAATGTATCACAATTAATGTATCACACAAACAAGCAATGTATCACACAAACAAGCAATGTAATACACAAGCAATGTATGACACAAACAAGCAATGTAATACACAAACAAGCAATGTAATACACAACAAGCAATGTAATACACAAAAAGCAATGCAATACACAAACAAGCAATGTAAGACACACAAGCAATGTAACACACAAATAAACAATGTAACACATACAAGCAATATATCACACAAACAAGCAATGTAACACACACAAAGCAATGTAACACACAAACAAGCAATGCAATACACAAACAAGCAATGCAATACACAAACAAGCAATGTAACCCATAAACAAGCAATCTAATACACAAACAAGCAATGTAACACATAAACAAGCAATGTAAACAAACAAGCAATGTAATACACAAACAAGCAATGTAACACACAAACAAGCAATGTAGCACACAAACATGCAATGTAACACACAAACAAGCAATGTAACACAAACAAGCAATGTAACACACAAACAAGCAATGTAACACACTAACAAGCCATGTATCACACAAAAAGCAATGTAACACACAAACAAGCAGTGTAACACACAAACAAGCAGTGTAACACACAAATAAGCTGTGCAATGATTAACTCTTGAACCACAGGTATTGCCTTGGAAACTGCAGGTGTGTGGCAGCAAAGAATGGACGAAATCGAAACATGCGCCGATGGGCGAAAATAATACAACACTGGGGGTGGGGATCTTAGTCAGAGGCAGCTGACATGCAAACAACTGCGAGATTTCCCCTCCCGTCCACCCCTCCTTCCCTCCGCTCACGAAAAGGAGGGGGAAAAGGGGTGGGGCATACGAGACAAGTGGGAGTGGTATCTGGGAGAGTCAAGAGGAGGAAAGGAAGGTGGCGTGGGGGGGGGGGGGGGAGGTGGGTGAGAAAAGAGGATGGAGAATAGGAGCGAACAAAATGAAAGTTAGGAAAATCGTGTGTGGTGACAGATTGGGAGATGGCAGGAGCGGGAGATTGGGGCAGGTACAGCAATGGAAAGAAAGAAACAATACAACACAAGCTTAAGAAGAATAACAAACAACCAAGTCATACATTATCCAAAGAATAACAAGTGAGTTGAAACCAGAACCAAAAAAATGGTGAAAAAGGAGAGGGGGGAACGAGGCAAGAACGAAAAACGAATGAGAGAGAGAGAGAGACAGAGAGAGAGAGAGAGAGAGAGAGAGGGAGAGAGACAGACAGAGAATTTGTGTGTGTCAGTCTGAAGGGTGTATTTTGGATAAGGGGTGTAGGCTTCAGAGGGTAGGGAGGGAAATTTTCGTTTTCCTTTTTCTTCAAGGTTATATAGTCCCAGTGACTAAAACGTAGCAAGAGATTTCTGTGATGGAGTCAGGATCAAGCACTACTTGTCTGGAGAATGGGGGGTCCGGGAAAGGGTGGATGGGTTGGAGATGAGGGGAGCATTTAAAAAGTTTCTTTTAGTGGATGCCAAGGAGCACCCAGACACCTCAGACTTCACACACACACACACACACACACACACACACACGCGCGCGCGCCCGCGCGTGCGAGCGCATTTAAATTGTTTTGACTTTTACGTTGAGTGTGTATTAAGTATATATATATATTACATATATGTATGCAATGCTGAACAATTAAGTAGTGGGGGAAAACAAGTGTAGGTTAACCATTCTTCCATCATTATAGTAATGATTTGGCAAAGAATTGAAATTAAAAAAAAATAGGGGGGAAATGTATATCATAAAAATGAAAACCTTCCCTGGCTGCATGAGGGAACCATCGCAATCTCTCTAGAAGGCAGATCTATATGTATCGCCTGCTCCTAGGCCTTTCGCCCACTGGATCAGAACTCATCAGGGAGACACGGCTGATTGTGTCTGTGCTCTTGGCGTCAAATAGAGACACACCACAGTCCGTAATTCTGTGGTGTTCTCACCACCAAGGGTTCAAAGAAGAATCCAAAAGCACCCCCAAAGCAGCCAGCGAAAGGTAGTAGAATAAAATAAAACGAAAGTGTGGAGAGGTTAAAAAAAGTTGCTGAAAAATTAAAAAACATTATGCAAACAGTATAACATGTAGGGGATAATCTTTGAGCCTATGCTTGAGGATCCATTTAAGGATGCAAGGGAGATAAAGAAAAATATGAAACAGTCTGAGTGGTCAGCTCTGCTGTTCAAGAACCCAAGCATTGTCAGCGGGCTGAGAATTGAGTAGAACAACCTTTACTTGGATCTCCTAAGAGATGCAATCGCCCACTGACTGACCAAACAATATAATGCTGAATAATTAATATATATATATATAACACTGTCACGCACGAACTGATACAGGTCGCCTGAGTGACAATTGTGGAGTGTGGCCCGTCCATTGCCAGGTTGGCAGTGGCCATGAAGTGCGTGATTCCTGCCGGGAGTATGCTTACCTGTCAACTCTTGGGGGGGGGGGGGGGGGGGGGGGGGAGGAGGAGAGAACATTAGACTCGCCGGAATAGTGGGTTTTACGTGTGAAAACAAACACTCGTGAAACTGGAGTTCTTCGATGTGAGTGGGGAAATTCCGTGCATGTGAGTGCTGTCTTGTGAGTTTCCGAGGTGAATTCGGAGTGTCGTCGTGTGTCTGCAAGTCAGTACGAATTGAGGCGTTATCCGCGAAGGTTGGGTTGGCCTCGTGCTCAAGTTTGCTTCTGCCGTTGGGGCAGAGGTTCTCGGTATGCCCTCGACCGACTTCTGAAGGTTTGGCTACCAGAGTTTTGACTGTCGGTGTTTCGGTGTTCAGCGGCGGGTTCTGCATCTACCAGGGCGTTGGCTGTCTGGCAGTGTCCCAGCGACTGAGGGTGTCGTCCAGTGTGTGTCATCCGAGTTTAGACTGTCGGTGTTTCGGTGTTCAGCGGCGGGTTCTGCATCTACCAGGGCGTTGGCTGTCTGGCAGTGTCCCGGCGACTGAGGGTGTCGTCCACTGTGTGTCGTTCCTGTTTTTGTCCAAGGTGAGCGTGTAAAGTAGCGGAAATTCTGGAGGGCTGTATAGTTGGCGTTTGCAGTAGTAGAAAGAAACTCGTGGAGAGCGTGGCAGCAGAGAGTCCTCAGAAGAGAAGCCCCCTTCAAGCAAGTGTTTCGGCCCTTATCTCCTGCACATCTAGGGGGGTTGGGCCACACCCGGTTCATGACTCCGGATGTCCCTCTGCTGCCCCGTTTTTTTTATTTTCCCCCATCTTGGGACGAGCCATGACTGGGATTCGAACCCATGACCCTCTGGACATGCTCATTTTCTACTTAATGACTCGCGCTTTAACCACTGAGCCACAGGGACACCTGATATTTGTAGGGAAAATTAAGCCTTATGAAGTTCACTTTTGTTCCTCCTTGACCAGATCCAGCTTGAACACCTCTCTGCCGCTTCTGCCATTGCTTTCAGGGCTCTGGTTTTTTCCTTCCCTGCAACTGAGAGCTGTTTCATGAGGCTGTATTGCAGACGTTCCTACAAATCCCCTAGCTCCAATTTCTGCAGTGAGGACTTTGACCTGATAGCCTTCTCTCCTCAGGCTGTTTGCCAGATCAGCATACTTTTCAGTCTTGTAGATTTGAGCTGCCTCCATTCTGTTCTCATATGGCACCGTGGAGCTCGATCATGATCAGCTGCTTAGTTGACTTAGAGTGGACTACTATGTCTGGTCTCATGCCACCTTGCTGATGATCTCTGTGACTCTTCCATCTGGGAGGTCTGCAGTGCACTCCCAGTCATCTGCCCATCCAGCAGACTCTGCCTGCATGTTTCGAGTGGCACGTTGTTCTGGCTGATTTGCTGCCCCCTGCGTGAAGAATGTTGGGGGTGCTTTGGAAATCCCTGATTCCCCCTTTTGTGGTGTTGGTACTACCCCCAGACTACTTGTAAAATCTTTTTGAGCACTTGGTTGTGCCTCCTGTGTACCTTCCTTGAGCCGGGCTACTTTCTGAGTTTTTAGAACTGTCCACTGTTTGTTTTTAGGGCAGGGGGGCATCAGGATCGTTGTTTTCCCCCACTTCCCAGGTTTGCTTTGAGGGCAGAAGGTCATTGCAGATCGAGAATAAAGTGACCTGAGAGGGGCCATGTGCCAAATGTCATTCCAAGTTGATTTTTTTGGGTGCTTCCCCCCTTTGTCCATTCCCCTTGCGGCTCTGCTGGACTGCTTTTTGGAGTCTTTTTTGGTCTTCTTTTTTTCCCATCCCCAAATCAGCAGTCTCTTTGGTTTTTCCCTTTGGGTTTTGCACCATTCATTTTTGGTCCCCCCAAAAGTCCTTGTTTTTGGTCTGTGTTGTCCTGTTATTTTTGATCTTGAGACTTTCTTTTGCAGAATTTCCACGCCTCTTGAACTTTCCATTTCTCCCTGTTTCAGGGGGTTTTGATTGGCTTCTACCACTTGTCTCGAGTCCCCCGCATCTTTGGTTGATCTTCCTGCTTTTTTTCCCAGGGGGATTTCAGGGATTGGTTTTGGTTTGGCGACAGACACCGATGTATGAGGGGGGCACAAGCCATTTCCCTTTTGGGCTTTTGATTTTGGTTCCCCTTTGCCCCCTTTTGCTTTCAGTGTCTAATCTCAAGGCCTGGATTTTTTCGTGACTGAGAAGCCTTTTTTTCCCCGGGAGCCCACAGGTCGGGCCCACTTTTCCCCTCTGTTTGGTTTCTTTTGCTCTTTTTTTTTTTTCAATTTTCCCCAACCTTTTCCAGGCCTAAAGGTTTTTCTTGGAGGGGAAAATCCTTTTTGGAAAACCTAAAGCCAGAGGGGCACTTTTTTTTTTCCCAGTTGGGCCCCGTGTTTTTTGCTTGAATTCTTTGGAGAGGGGAAATTGCCACCCCCAAAATGAATGCCCCTTGCCCCCCCCCCCCCCCCCCCCCCCCCCCCCCCCCCCCCCCCCCCCCCCCCCCCCCCCCCCCCCCCAAATTGATCCAATCAGTTGTGTATCCTTGGTAGGAAGCTTTGAAAAGCCTTTTGAAGTACTTCTTGGCAGTCGGGGTATTCTTTGGCACAGGTAATCTCAAGGGCAACGTATCATTCGGGGCACAGATCCATTGCGTTTGCAGATCAAGCACGCTACGTCCGGGTCTCTCTTTTCTGTTTTTGCTTTTTGGATTGGCCAGATCATTGTGGCGTGTTCTAACCCCAGCCACGCGGGGATCCCCCTTTTGGACTGACACATCCATGTACTTGTTTTCCTCAGGTATTTGGTCACCCTTTGCTGCCCAGTGAAGAAGATTTTCCCTTGACGTTCAGAAGTGATATTGGCCTGAATGGCTGATGTCATTTGATTTTTGCCTTTGGGGGATAAAACACATTGCCGTACCCCATGGCGTTGATCTTCTGGTTTTAAACCCGTCGCGCCCCTGTGGACCCAAACCAGCCCCTTTGGGGCATTTCTTGAAAAAGCTGGTAAGGTATTCCTTTTGCCTGGTGATGTTTGGCTTGGTTTGTCGACCACCTTCTTGATTTCCGCCAACGTTGAACTGTCCTCGGGTTTTTGGTTGGCCACACCAACCTTGAAGTCGAGTGGTGCTTTGTCTGTGAGTCAGAGTATTTTTTCCCTCAGATGCTGCTCAAGAATCCTTGTCCCCACTTTTGGGTCCCAGTTTTTGGTGCTAAAAGTGTTCTGGCAAATGGAAGGGGGGTTTGAAGAAGCGCTTTGTGTTTTTCTTTTTGCTCTTCCTCTTTTCGCAGTTTTCCCCTTTGTGAGGGCGCTGTGTTTTTTTTCAGGTCTTCCCCAGTTTTTCAAGCTTGTTTTTTAGGGCGTGCGGTCTTTTTGCTTTTGGTTTTTTCTTTTTGGCTCTGATCTTGTCCAAACTTTTCTTTGGGGTTTGGGTTTCTTTGGAGGTGTTTTTCTTTGGGGTTTTTCCCATAGGCGTTTACTGTGGCTACAAAATGTCCCATAAATTTTGGGCTAGTTTGGGTTTCCGGGTGCTTTTCCCTATCGGCATCGGTCTTTGGACGATTTTGCTCCCGTTTCTCCCAATCTTTAGTTTTTGTTTGTCGTGGCAGGTTGAGTTTCAGGCGCTGGCATCGAGGGCTGTGCAAATTCCCCTCCCAAACCCAAAAGGTGGGTGTCCTTTGGGACTGTGGTTTAAATCTGGCCCTTGGTCTTCCCACGTTTATCTGCTGATGCAGTGCGTGCTGTCATTTTGATGAGTCTTCCAAAACCCCTCTTTGTTTTGTGGATCCATGCCACGGGTGGGAGCGAAACGCTTTCCCCAGCACATGGTATTCCCTTTGGCCATGTTCATAGTCCGTTTGGGATTTGCAGTCGGTTGGTTTGGGACCCATGGATTCTCATTCTCTCCCCCCTTTTGGTGAAACTGGGGATCTTTTTCCCTTTTTTCTTGTAGCCCCAAAGTTTTTTAAAGGGAAAGTGGGGAGCCCGCCCACAGAGCCCTTGGTTCTGGTTTTCCCAGTGTCCCCCGGTCTTTCCCGGAGTCCTCGGCCCTTTTCCCCGGAAATCAAGGGTTTACCCCTGCATCGTAAAGAAAATGTGGAGGCGTGGGGAGAGAGGGGTCCTAGAAAGGGGCCCCTTCAAGCAAGTGTTTCGGGCCCTTATTCCCGACCTCTGGGGGGGGGGGCCCCCCGGTTCATGACTCCGGATGTCCCCCTGCGCCCGTTTTTTTTCCCCCTTTGGGCGAGCCCTGGCTGGGATTCGAACCATGCCTCTGGACTGTCATTTTTTATTAATGATCGCGCTTTTAACCCCTGAGCCACAGGGAAACCGATTTTGTGGGAATTTTGCTTAGAAATTCCTTTTGTTTTCCCCCTTGACCAGATCCGTTGACACCTTCTGCCCCTTTGCCATTTTTTCGGGCTCTGGGTTTTTTTCCCTTTCCCCGCAACTGGGCTGTTTCATGAGGTTATGCAGGAGTTCCCCAAATCCCTGCTTCAATTTTGCGTGAGGCGGGGCCTGATAGCCTTCTCTCCTCGGGTGTTTGCCGATCGCATATTTTCAGTCTTGTAGTTTGAGCTGCTTTCGTTTTCATATGGCCGTTGAGCTCGTATGATTGCAGTTCTTTTTATAACTTTTGGGGGTTTTTTTTCCCAGAAATGGAGGATTTTTTTAAAATGTTTTTATGCGCAAAAATTTTGTGTGAGTCCGATAAAAAGACAAGGGAAAATTTAAAGGGGGGAAATTTGGGGAAGAAAGAGATATACTTGAAATTAAAGGGGAGGAAAAGTACATTGGGGGAAGAAAATAATGGCGTTTTGTTTACAGATCGATAGGTGGATTTGTTAAGTGGGTTTGTGGCTAAGACATTGTTGGCTTGGGGGGTTGTCGCTGGTGTACAGAAATTTTGTTTTCAAGTTTGGTAAAGTTGGTTTTTTTTGAGAGTGTCGTTGGTATCGGAGGACCGGAAAAATTTTTTATTTTAAAAAAGGGGAGATTCGTCGCCGGTTTGGGGGCGGTACGGGGCAGATGCGCGCTGTGTCTGGGGGTTTTGTGGGTTTATCGTCGATGGGACGGGTGGGGGTACCCCCGGATAGGCTCGTGTGTAGAGGCACTTTTGGGGTTGATTGGAACCCCTTGGGCTGGAGGGGCGGAAAAAGGAAATTAGGGTTATTACATAATAAACGAGGGTTTTTTTCCAAATTTTTATTAAAGAGCAGGTGAAATTTATGTTAGTTTTTTACAAAGTAGTTCGTTAGATTTCTTTGTCAGGTTTATCACGTTGGAAAAATAAAAGGAAAAATAGCAGGGTAATAAAGATGTTTAAAATTTTTGGATATTGCCTTAGAAGTTTCATTTTGGGTATTAATGTTTTGGTTTTTGTTTTAGTCGGGTGTGCGCCAGGTTTAAAAAAGTTTCCCTTGCTTGGGGGTGTCAGTAGGGAATGTTTAGGACAATGTATAGCACGCTCGGGAAAACCTTTTTCGAGGTTTTAATTGGTGATGGTCCCAGGCCTTTTATATTTTTTGGAATTTGTAGGAATGATTGTGCCTGCTAGGAAATTGGGGGGCCCCGGGTTCAAATTTTTTTATTTTGGTTTTGTTTGGGTTGTTTTTTTATTAAGCATATTTTTAGGGAATAGGCCCTGAACTGTGCGATCGGTTGTCACTAACAGTCGGTTGTTGTTGGAATAAGTTGATTATAATCCCACTGATCAATTTGTCTTGGGGACCCGATGAGAAAAT
>JAFLJL010018470.1:2259-58089 GCA_018398815.1 Conus ventricosus | reverse complement strand
CTTGCCTTGCTAAAAAAAAAAAAACAAGCAAAACAAAACAAAACAAACAAAGCAAAACAAAACAAAACAAAACAAGCAAAACAAAACAAAACAAAACAAAACAAAGCAAAACAGATAGATACGCATCTCTTTCATCTTGCCTTGCTAGAAAAAAAAAGTACAAAGAAGCATCTTTTTTCATCTTGCCTCATTAAAAAGAAAACACGGTTAAATAAGCATCTCTATCAACTTAACTAGTTAAAAACAACGGTTAAATATACATCTCTATCATATTGCCTCGTTCAAGAAAGTGTACACTACAGTCAGTATTAGTCAGTAACATGACTCATACATTACATCGCAGTAAGGAGAGAGAGATGAGGAGAGAGAGAGAGAGAGAGAGAGGAGAGAGAGAGAGAGAGAGAGGGAGGAGAGGGGGGGGGGGCAGTCATTGACATAATACACTGTACATTGCTGTATTGGGTAGTCAGTGACATAATACACACTGTACATTGCTGTATTGGGGGCAGTCAGTGACATAATACACACTGTACATTGCTGTATTGGGGACAGTCAGTGACATAATACACACTGTACATTGCTGTATTGGGGGAGGTCAGTGACATAATACACACTGTACATTGCTGTATTGGGGACAGTCAGTGACCTAATACACACTCTACATTGCTGTATTGGGTGCAGTCAGTGACATAATAGACATTGTACATTGCTGTATTGGGGGAGGTTAGTGACATAATACACACTGTACATTGCTGTATTGGGGGCGTTGAATAATACATACTGTACATTCCTTTATTGCGGGGCAGTCAGTGACATAATACACACTGTACAATGCTGTATTGGGGGCAGTCAGTGACATAATACACATTGTACATTGCTGTATTGGGGCAGTCAGTGACATAATACACACTGTACATTGCTGTATTGGGGGCGTTGAATAATACATACCGTACATTCCTTTATTGCGGGGCAGTCAGTGACATAATACACGCTGTACAATGCTGTATTGGGGGCAGTCAGTGACATAATACACACTGTACATTGCTGTATTTGAGGACAGTCAGTGACATAATACACACTGTACATTGCTGTATTTGAGGACAGTCAGTGACATAATACACACTGTACATTGCTGTATTGGGGGGGGGGTCAGTGACATAATGCACACTGTACATTGCTGCATAGCGGGCAGGCAGTGCCATAATACACACTGTATATTGCTGTATTGGGAAAGGCAGCCAATCACAAGATACAGCTTGTACATGACTGCATTTGGGAGGGCAGTCCTTAACATAACATGCTTTGTATACGGCTGCATTGGGGGAGGGCAGTCCTTAACATGCTTTGTATACGGCTGCATTGGGGGGAGGGCAGTCTTTGACGTTATACAAACTCTACATGGCTGTATTGAGGAAGACAGCCAATGAATGATACAGCTTGTGCATGGCTGTATTGGGGAAGACAGCCAATGAATGATACAGCTTGTAAATGTCTGTATGGGGGAAGACAGCCAATGAATGATACAGCTTGTACATGGCTGTATTGGGGAAGACAGCCAATGAATGATACAGCTTGTAAATGTCTGTATGGGGGAAGACAGCCAATGAATGATACAGCTTGTACATGGCTGTATTGGGGAAAGTAAGCCAATGAATGATACAGCTTGTTACATGGCTGTATTGGGGAAGACAGCCAATGAATGATACAGCTTGTACATGGCTGTATTGGGGAAGACAGCCAATGAATGATACAGCTTGTACATGGCTGTATTGGGGAAGACAGCCAATGACATGATACAACTTGTACATGGCTGTATTTGGAAAGACAGCCAATGAATGATACAGCTTGTAAATGGCTGTATGGGGGAAGACAGCCAATGAATGATACAGCTTGTACATGGCTGTACTGGGGAAGACAGCCAATGACATTATACAGCTTGTACATGGCTGTATTGAGGAAGATAGCCAATGAATGATGCAGCTTGTCCATGGCTGTATTGCAGAGGAAAGTCAGTCAATTAATGAACTCTGTGCATTGCTGTATGGGGGACGGCAGTCAGCAAGTTACTACATTGTACATGTCTGTGTTGGGGAGGGCAGTCATTGACATAGTACGATTTGTACACGGCTGTGTTAGAGAGAGCAGTCATTAACATAATATGCTTTGTATAAAGCTGTATTTTAGAGGGCAGTCATTAAAAAAATACGCTTTGCATGTGACTGTATTGACATATGGCCTTAATACGCTTTGTACATAATTATGTTTGGGAGGGCAGTTCTTGATAAAATACCCTTTGTACAGGGCAGTTTCTTGATATAATACACTTTGTACAGCCAGTCCTTGATATAATACCCTTTGTACAGGGCAATCCTTGATATAATACCTGTCACGAGTTTGTCACGAGGCCTACGACGTTCGACCCACCTAGGGTGGCGGAATTACTTATTTATTTATTGTCGTTGCTGTTGTCGTGTATCCGTCCCTTAGTGTGGCTTGTGGTGCGGTTGCACCTGGTGTAGTTCAGCTCAACTTCGGTTTGCTTTCTCTCTCTCTCTCTCTCTAATTCCACCGCCCGTGCTATTCATCCTGCAGGTTCACGGGTGGCCGGTACCTTTCTCTCGAACTTTCTGTCTATCGGCCTCTCGCCTGTCTTTTTACCTGTCGCACGTGCTTCATTTCTTTTAGTTTGAAGTATGCTCACTCTGTGACGTAGCGTGGCATGTTGGCCGCCATTGCTGAGGGAGGTTAGCTCTTCACTCGAGCGGAAGATGTCTCTGGGAGCGCCTGCTCCAGTCTTGGTTCTTCACCGTATCATCGAGAGTACAGTCAGTACTTTCAATTCCTGCAGTCGGCCTGTAGGAGAGGGACATCACTTCTTCTGTTTCCGCATCTTCGCCTCTGTCCTCTCGACTGGACAGAGGGTAGAGGAGAGTCGTTTGACCCGCCTCTTCTGGGTCACCCATTGGGTAGCTGTACCCTTTTTCCCTTTCCCTCCTTCCTTCTTCCTTCCCTCCTTTCTCCTCTCCCCCCAGCTACGTTTCCCCCCCCCCCCCCTTTCGGGGGCTTCACCCGGAGTACGGACTGGAGGGTTTGCCACGGGCTGGTTGAGGCCACGCTCGGGTTTGAGCCACGGACTGGCGGTGCCAGGGTGCTGGTTGAGGCCCACACTTGGCTGAGCCCACGGATGGATGGTGCCACGTGCTGGTTGAGGCCACACTCTGGCTGGGACGGGGGACTGGATGGTGCCACGCGCTGGTCGAGGCCACCCCCTGGTCGGGACCGTGGATGGTAGAGGACCCCGCCGTCTTGATGGCCGGCCCTGACCCCCGCCCAGGACCTCCAGTAACAGCGCCACGTTTCCCCCCCCCCCCCCCCCCCCTCCGGGACACGCTCTTCACTGCCTGCTTGTGAGTCGAGGGTGTCGGCTTTGAGTGACTCCCTGCGAGAACCCGACCCGGTTCGGAGCACTAGTGGGGACAGGGTGCTCCCAGTAGGCCTGACAGGGCGGGGTGTGGACGCACGCCAGGGTGTTAGAAGGGATCGTTGCTGGAAATGTTTCTTTATAATTGTGTATATGTTAATGTGCTGGAATGCTGTAATTGTGATTGTGAACTTTCGTATGGTGAAATGTTTATTTATGATTGTGCATGTTGTGTGGTTGGAGTGCTTGATTGTGATCGTGCATGGTGTGTGTGTTGGAATGTTTATTTTGCTGGTGTGAATAAATGGGGTGTTGTATCGTAATCTTTATTTTTGTGGTCTCTTGCGGGGCGTGTGGGTCGTCACTCCCTTCACTCCCACCTAGACCCATCCTGTCAGGGGAGACCTCCAGGGGGTCGGTCGTGACAATTGTGGGGGCTCGTCGGGATGTGAAGGGCTCTGGCTGTCTCTCTCTCGTTTTGCAGAGTACCTGTTTAGTTTTGTCTGTTTTGTATATGTTTAGTCGTTTGTCGTGTTTGTTCGTGGGTGGTTGGTGGGTGACTCTAGCGTGGGAAAGGGGGTCTTGTTGTGGCCCGAGGGGAACATCGGGGTGACTCGGGGGTCGAGGTGAGACCGAGGGGAGTCGACGCGTCCAGACCTCCATTCCGCCGGGTTTCCTCACGCAGGTACGGCCGTAAGTCTTGCCTTTATGTTGCCACTCGTCTTCCATTCCTGTTTTGTATTTAGCCGTTTTTGTTTTTTTTTTACCGGGTTATTGAGTACGGGGGTTGTATCGGACGCTGGTGTCCTTTTTTCCCTCTCTCGGATTCCGTCTGCCAGTTTTTTTTTTTTGTTTTTTTTTTTTTTTTTTTCCGGCCAGCCCCACCGCACTGTTGCTCGTGCTGTGGAGCGCGGTGTTGCCAGAGTGGGGGGCAGTGGACATAGTTTTTGTTTTGTTTTTTTTTCGGTGAGCCCCACCGCACTGTTGCTCGTGCTGTAGAGCGCGGTGTTGCCAGAGTGGGGCGCCGGAACTTGTCCGCACACGCGCACACACACACATACACACATATACACACGCCCTAAAATATTTGTTTTTTTTTTCTAGTGGGAAATTGTCTTTCCCCTGTATTTGGAAAACCGTAGGCTATTGTTGTCATGGCGACGTTCGGCGCGTGGTGGTGTGGCGACGCGTGCGTCGAAGAAGAAGGGTATTCAAAATGTTACTGTAGTCCCTACTATTAGTACCAGTACTTCGACTATGGTAACTTCTACCTATTCCAGTGCTGTAGCAGGTAGTCCAGTGAGTACTTTTACTACCTCTTCGCTGGGGGGTCTTCCTGTCGAGACCCCGACTGGCACTTCCGCTCGGAAGCGCCAGAGCATAGCGAAGCAACTGTGGGCTTCTGTTGGGTCGCAGAGACCGAAACCTTCTCCTCTCCAGGCTTCCCCTCGTAAGGAGCATTGCCCCAGAAGACTTTCCTTATGGGAAAGTCGAGACCCAAGGGACGGGTCAGAAGGGTCATCCTCCCGTGTCGGGAGTGGTGAACCCCGCCCAGGACATCACCTCCGTCCTGATGTTTCTGGAGCGACAGCGACGGGAGGATGAGGCCCTCCGTAGGGAGGAGGTTGTCAGGCAGGAAGCCCTACGTAAGGAAGAGGCCTCTAGGCAGGAAGCTCTGCGTAGGGAAGAGCGCAGAGAGGAGGCTGCCTCAGCGCAGAGAGGAGGCTGCTCTGCGCAGAGAGGAGGCTGCTCAGGTAGGGAGGAGGAAACTCGGCGTAGGAGAGGAGGCTGCCAGGCAGGAAGCTCTCCGTCGGGAAGAGTTGGATCAGCGTAGGGGGAGATGGAACAACTCCTTTCGCAGCCTCCCGCATCTGTAAATCAGGGGGTTAATCACCAGGCAAGCGATAGAGTTAGAGGCCCAAAGTTAAAGCTTCCAGAGTTCAGACCTAGTGAGGACATTGATATGTTCCTAGAGCATTTTGACAAGGTTGCTAGTTCATACCAATTGTCTGAGGAACAAAAGGCTATGCACCTTTTTTCTGGATTATCTGGTGCTGCAAGGGAGTGTGTGCTCACTCTAAATGAAGGCGCGTCTTATGCAGACATGCAGTTAGCTCTGCGTAAGCGTTTCCACCTTACCCCAGAGACGTACAGGAGGAAGTTCAGGTCCATGAAGAAGAATAACGACGAGACCTTCGTGCAGTTTGGTGATAGGCTGCGCAAAACGCTAGGGTACTGGCGTCAGTTGGCTAAGTTGGAGCTGGAGGATCTGATCCTCATTGAACAGCTCACCAACACTGTGTCCCGGAGTTGAGGATCGGATAGGCGAGACAGCACCTCAGGATTTCGCGGCTGCGATTCACACGCTGAGGTGTTTGCTGAAGCTCGCAGGGCTTATGGGCATCGCCCAGATACGGAGAGGAAGCCCTCCACAGGATTTAGTGGCAATAAGGCGCCGACAACTGCTAGCGGGGTGAACAAGGCAGGCAGTTCATCGGGGATTTCAGCGCCCCGACTGTGTTTTCTTTGTGGTCGTCCTGGCCACATTAGGAAAGATTGTCCTAAAGCCGCTGGTAGTCGTGGGGCTGGTCCTTTCCCACGTCCTCGTGCCTCGGCTAACGTGGGTTCCATCCCAGCTTCTGGTGATTCAGAGTGCCCAGTGTTTCTCTCTGTTGTTGGTTCCTCCGTGGTCGACACCATCAGGGATTCGGGAGCATCAACGATCTTTGTGGATAAGAATTTGGTTTCCCTGAGGCCGGCGGGGCGCTTAGTTATGATGTGTGCGGGTTGGAGGCTGGTTTTACCTCCACCCGTCCTTCTGTACTTATTCCTATCTCCACCCCTACTTCTGTGGCGAAGTATGGGCCATCGCGGTGGAGCGACCTCTGTATTCCCTTATCATAGGGAATGCTATCACCTTCGCAGACGGACGCAGTCAGTCCGTGTCTACGGATCTGCCCGTACAGGCGAAGAGAACAGGGAAACCTTCATTCTGGCTCACTTTCGCCCTCAAACCAGTTTTCGGGCGAAAGTGAGCCAGAATAAAGGTTTCCCTGTTCTCTGACAAGTAAGACTTCAATAACCAAAAAATAACGATTATCTACAAACAAACATACTGTGCAGGGTTATCCGTTTTAATACTAATTTACTAAAGTTTTCAGAGAGTAGCGTAGGGGAAAGTAGCCGGGACTGAACACGCCCCATAGAGTACGTAGGGAAAAGCAGCCGTGACTGAACGCGCTTCATATACAAACGGTGTCTGTTCCCACGGCTTTCTTTTCAGTACTGTCAACTCTGTCGGGCGGTGTCACGGCCCTGCTCTGCAGGGGGTGTTAAGCTTTTAATTGCTAGTTGCCGGCCTACCTGCCAGCACTTGGGGTGTTTATTTCTCCCAGTGCTTGGTGGTGTGAGTTTGCTGCAGTTTTAGAAGACAGTGTGGATTCTAAGTTAGAAAAGTTTTTGAATCACAAATACTTTTTCAACAGCTTTATAGATTAAATTGTTGGGAAGACATGGAATCAGCTACAACTTTCTAACAAGCTCAAAATTTCCCATTACTGCTGCCAACACCATCAGAATTGTGGACAGAGGAAAGAAAAGAATGCTTTACATGAAAATATAAGATACTTTGAAAAATGATTGAAGGCTCGTAAAGAACCACACACACACAGCATACACACATACTCACGCGCACACACATAGACACACACACACATGCACATGCCACACAACACACACTACACACAAGGGTTGAACACACACCACACCACACACACACACTTGCACTCACGCACACACACAACAACACACACACACACACACACACACACACACACACACACACACACACCACACACAGGCAAAATCAATACTGCCGCACTCCTCTACCCCTTTCCCCCTCCTCTTCACCCTTCCTTCCTGCCTAGCATTACATCAGCCTTCTGAACGTCCTGTCCTACGCCAACACTCCCGCGCGGTGGCGCTGTTTCCAGCCGGCAATCAGCGAGTTAGCGTAGCCTTACGGCCGCTCACGACTAGGTTAACCCACACATTCTTCCATGACTGCCGGACAAGCACGGCGCGTTTTTACTGTGCTGTGGGTGTGTAACGGTTTACCGTAAGAACAGATTGGTGTATCTTAAAGGTTTGTTGGGCTCGTTGAAGACAATATTGTTGGCAAAGATACAGCCGAAGCAAAACAATTCATCACGCGATACTGGGACTGTGGCAGAAAGACGCGGGTGTTTTCAGTGAAAAAAGGTGTTTGTAAGGCCTGCTTACAAACTGCGGCCAAAAAATCAATAAAGCGCATCGAGGCTGTCACGTGACAAGATGGTTCTTTGTGGCCGCCACGGCAGCAAGGACCTGTGAAGGTGTGTGGTGTAGTGAGAAGATATTTACCGGGTTTTGTGCAGGTTGGTTTTGTTTATATAATATTTTGATCATGGCAGAACAAAGACAGTGGGAGATTTCTAAGCTGACAATACTTGACGAGCATGTTGAGTACCATGCACAATTTGTTAGTGCTTTGGATGAGTTGAGAGCGGCAGGGCCCATCATCAAGTAAGAAACTACCCGCCTTCCCTAACCCTCCAAAAAGAAAGCTATCTGATTTGTATGGAGAGCAAGCAAGAACAACAAGATGGCACCAGAGAACTCCACCAATACTTGAAAACAAAAAGAGGTTGATGTGGGAATGACAGTTAGGAAAGAGTTTTCGTTTTTGGGGCAGAGGAAAATACGTCTATTGCTGTTGCTATTGATAAACTGAAGGAGGGGTATAGGCAGCTTCAAAGGCAGGAGCTACAACAATGTGTTTTAACTTGCAATTGGTTGGCTTTTAGAACAGACCTTCAAGGCCTTTTCACAAGAAAAGACAGTGGGGCGCATACTCAAAATGGGATGAGTGGTTGAAGAGCAATGTAGGGATATCCCCTTCATATTCTCGCAAACTAAGAGAGATGCTCGTTTGTTGAATCCATATGCTAAAAGGTTTTCTACAGTTGGTCTTTCTTTCATAGAAGTCTACGCTATGAGGAAGGATTTGAATTTAATGTTTTCAAGCAGTGAGGAGATTAGAAATTATTGGACTACTCCCGTACAAGAGCCAATACAACTCCAAACACAATCCTCTCAAAGTCCGCAGCATGTGAGAGAGAACCAGCGCTCCACCCTAGAGCGGTTCAAAGGTCACAGTGGCAAGCCGTTTCTTCAGCGCTCCACCCTAGAGCGGTCATAGGTCACAGTGGCAAGCCGTTTCTTCAGCGCTCCACCACTAGAGCGGTCAAAGGTCACAGTGGCAAGCCGTTTCTTCAGCGCTCCACCCTAGAGCGGTCAAAGGTTATCAGCAGTGAGATCAGACTTTTTTTGCTGCTTTGTCGCTTTGCTGTCTACGCTTCACTGCTTCTACGCCCTGTTACAAACTTTAGGCTGCCTTTTTAGCTCTGCCAAAGCAGTATTTTACTTTAAAAAACAAAAAAACACTAACTTGCCAATGCCAGTCCCAGCTGGATGAAAAAAGAGGAGGGGTGTGGTATAAACTTTTTTTTGTGCACTTGGTGGCTGCTTTGAACTTGCAACAAAAGAAGCCAATGCATCACAAAACGCAAGCACTGTCTTGCACCAAGTGGTGTTACACATGACAAATAATAAAGCTCTGTGTACACCACACACACTCCCACCCCAAGTCACCCAAGTTCTTAATTAAGTTTTAATTAAGTCACCCCAAGTTCTTAATTAGTTTTTATTAAGTTACTTCAAGTTCTTAATAAGTTCTTGATTAAGTTCTTGATTAAGTTACTTCAAGATCATATAACTAAGTCATCCTCTAAGTACAACCAAGTTTCTTATTCAAGTTATCTTATAATTATTAAAAAACAATCTATGTTTTTGTCTTAAATAGTGTGTCTAATATAGTACACACACGCCTCAAAAAACGCGTCATCGCTGAGATATCTTGCTCAGCGTTCTCTGCGCAAGATCGGTCAGCATAGATCTTAATGAAGTTCTTACTCCTAAGCAACCGCACTGATTACAATTCTGGTCTATGGAAATGCCTTTTATAGACTCCATGTCTTTATTTATTGACTTTATCATTTTATAATACGCCATGTTCTATTTTTATTAAAAAAATTTTAAAATTAAGTTCTTAAAATATTATTGCATTATAAATGGATCAAAATGATGCTTTGTTGTTGGCTTTTTGGGCGTCCCAGTTGTCTTTTTCGTTTTTTAAAGGGGTTTAGATTTTTTTGATTGTTTTGGGTTTTTTTTGGGCCATTGTGTTTTATATTTTTTAACCGTAAAAATCCCCCCAACAGCACAATGGCGCCAAAAATGGCAACAGTTTTAATTCAATTTCCCAAAGAAAAACTTTGGTGCTGTAGGTCCTTTATCAAAATGAGAGAAAAAAAAAAAACCCTATTCGGGGCCACTTTCGCCCTAAACCCTTTTTTTTGGGGCAAAAGGGGGGCCCAGAAAAAAGGGTTTTTTTCCCCTTTTTCTCTGACAATTTAAGCTTAAAATAACCAAAAAAAAAGGGATTATCAAAAACAAACATACTGGGGCCGGTTACCCTTTTTAAATTATAATTTAAAAGGTTTCAGAGGAAACGGGGGGAAAGTACCCGGGCTGAAAAACGCCCCATAGAGAAACGTGGGGAAAAACCCCCAAGCCCGTGACTGAAGCCCCTTCATTTACAAAGGGTTGTTTTTCCCCACGGTTCTTTTTCAGTACGGTCAACCTGCGGAGGGTAAGCTTTTTAATTGCTATTGGGGCCGGCCTACCCCCACATCGGGGTGTTTATTTCCCCCAGTGTGTGGTGGTGAAATTTTTTGGCTTTTGGGCAATATAGCGTTTTTTTAGAAGACAGTGTGGATTCAAGTTAGAAAAATTTTTTTGGAATCAAAAATATTTTTTCCCAACAGTTTTTAATTGATTAAATTGTGGGGAAAGAAAGGGGAATCAGTTTCAATTTTTTAAAACCAACACACACAAAAACACACACACACAAAAAACACACACCACACTACACACACCCCCAAAACACACACAAAACACACACTATTTAAAAAAATGTGCCATTGGTTTTCCCAAGCGGCAAAAACCCCTTACCTACGGGGGTGCTCCCTGTCTAAAATTGCGGGTGTGTCTCGGCCAAAAAATCAAAAACTGCCCGCATTTTCCTTTCCCTACCCCACCCTTCCGCCCACCCTTGCCATTGCCACCATATTAAAATCCCCAAACACTCCCCGGGGGGCCCCTTACATAAACTGGGTTAACCCAAAACTTTCCCTTCCCACTGACTGCTGGGAAAAGCACGGCGCTTTTACTGTGCGGGGGGTTGTTATTCTAAAAAAAACCCGGTTTCCCAAAAAAACGTTTGTGTATTTTAAATTTGGGTTTTTTTTTTTTTTTTTTTTTGGCTAAAGGGAAAATAAAAAACGTTAAAGGCAATATTTTTAAACAAAGTTTGTAGCCAGTTTTAATACGTTTTTTAAACTTTTGATGAGATGGTTTTTTTTTAAATTAAATGGCGCTGCTTTGGGTTGAAATTTGGGCCCGAAGCAAAAAAAACCATCACGTTGGGATTGTTGGGAGCGGGTTTGGGGAAAAGCTAAACCCATTTTTAAAAAAACATGGGTTCATTTTTAAGGGGGGGAAAAACAGGGGGTTTTTGATTCGTATGCTAAAACTTTTTTTGAAAAAAATTTTTGCGGGCCCCTCCCAAGTAAAAATGTTTTTCAGTTTGAAATTAGACTTGATTGATTGTTAACTACAGATTCAGTTTTTTGGGTGGCAAGCTGATCTGGGGTTTTTTTAAGATGTGTTTTTTTTTCTACTTTTTAAATTTTAAACGGTTACGCCTTTAAAGTGTCCCCTTATGAAACTGGGGGCGTTTTTTGGGAATTTTTCTGGCAAAAAAACTAGTTTGGGTTAGGAAAACAAACTAGATGGGGTTTTGGGCAGACCTTAGTACATCTGCCGTATGGAGAGGTTAGTGGGGGGCCTAGCACTATTTCATTTTTGCTTAAATTTTTCAATGCCGGGATTTTACTAACTGGCGATTAGAGCTGCCATAAAAGTTTGGCTAAAAGTTTTTAAATGCTGAAAACCCCTGCTAAACCCAGTGGAAGTGGGTTGGGGAAAAGAGGTGCACAGCTAACTAGGCCAAGGGGTTTCACATATAAATAATTGGGACCTGCAAAGCGCAGCAGCCTGCCCCCAAAAGGGACGCCAGCAGGGGAGCCGCCCTGAAAACTAGGCCAAGTGATCATATAAAAATCACTTGACCTGCAAAGCCCCCCGGGGGGCACCTGCAAAGCCAGGGGCAAAAATGGGAAAAGTGTTTCACTTATAAACATTTGGGCCCTAGTTGATTGAGGTTGGGGGCAAGACCGTCCTGTTTGTCCCAAACCCAAGAAGTGGCCTGGGTATTTTCACTTCTTGTTTGTTTGTTGGTTTTTTGGTGTTTTTGTCCAACCCCCCCGCTTTGCACAACCCCCCCCCCCCCCCCCCTGGACTGTTATTGTGTGTTTTTTGTTTTTTTGTTTGGTTTTGTCCTACCCCACGCATGCACACCCCCCCCCCACCCCAACGCACGCACGTCCCCCCCCCCCCCCCCCCACGAATGCCACTCAAGTCACCCAAAAAGTTCTTAACTGAAGTTCCCCCATTTCACTTCTAAGTCATCCTCAAGTTCTTATTTAAATTCATTTAAAGTTGTCCTTAATTCACCCCAAGTCCCCCCAAAAGTTACTTAAATTTCTTAATAATTCTTGTTTAAAGTTCTTGTTTAAAAGTCACCCCCCAAAGATAAAATTTAAGTGTCCTTTAAGTACAACCAATTTCTTATTCATTTAAACTTTTTTTAAATAGTAGAAGTCAAATTTTAAATACCACACGCCTCAAAAAACGCGTCATCGTTGGGAAATTTTTGCTCGGGTTTCCCTCTGCATAGATCTTAATGAAGCCCCTTACATCCAAAAAACCGCATTGATTACAATTCGGGCCCTTGGAAATGTCTTTTATAGACCCCATGTTTTTTATTATTGACTTTATCATTTTTTTACGCCATGATCAATTTTTAAAAAAAAAAATTTTTTAAAATTAAGTTTTTTAAAATTTATTCCTTTTTAAATGGATAAAATTGATGCTTTGTTATTGGGGGTTTTGGCGTGCGGTTGTCTTTCTCTGTTTTTAAAGTAGTTAAGTTTTTTTTTGTTTTGGTTTTTGTTTTTGTTGCCATTTTTGTATATTTTTTAAAAACCGTAATAACTCCCCCAAAACAGCAGCAATGGCGCCAAAATGGCAACAGTTTTAAGTTAATTTTCCCCTAAAACCCTTTGGTCCCTGTAGGTCTTGTTTCACTTGGATTTTTTTATACCCCGGGGGATTGAATAAAATTGTTCGGCGCGGGGGGTGTTATGTTTCATAAAGGTTAAAATTCTGAAACTTTAAAATTTTTTTTGTCGGGGCCCCCCTTGGCAAATTTTTTTTCCTGCTTTAATACCCCCGGGATGAGGGAAACTTTTAAAGGCCCCCCCCGGGTTCAGTTTTTTCTGCTGTTTTTATGGCTTTTTCCCTTTCCCCAAAATGTTTCAATGTTTCCTGATTCTGGTTTGTGTTTTTCCCAGCTGTTCATTTTAAAGGGAAAAAAAATCTATATGATTAAAAGTTATTAACCCCATGTTTAAATGGCGATAAAAATTGTTCCAAATCTTTTGTAAGATCCCATCCTAGAGACTCTAATACTTTGTTAAAACTGGATTTTGGCTTTAAAACTAGGTAAGATCTGTTCAGTTTCAATGGGGCAAATCAAATTGACTATTTTATGAAAAAAACTAAGCCCGTTTCCCCCCAACTTTTCACCATTTTGACCCCACTGCCCCTTCATACCTGTTATATATTTAAAAAATTTGTCTTGCGGCGACTTTTGGTTAAACTGTTCTATGTTTGTTTTCTTTTTCCGAGGAACTGTTTTTTTTTTTCCCAAAATGCTCCCAAAAAATTAAAAGGCCTCTTTTTTTGGGGGCAAATACTTGTTTCACAACTTGGTAAATTCAAAAATTTTCGGAAAGGGTTTGGGCCCTGCCCTGTAGCTGTATTTGATTTCGCTGTTCATGTTTTTTTTTTTAATTAAAATTTTATTTTTTTTTTAAAAATTTGAGCACAAAAAAAACTATTCCCAAACCCCTTTTTATACCATTCTGCCCTTTTATTGGGGGTCAAAGTGTAGGATACTCAATGTTTGGGTAAAAGCTTGTTAAGAATTAAACCAGCTTTCTTGGCAAATAGACTTTGAGGATTCAGCAAAGCGATTGCTTCATTGAGCTTGGGTTTCCCAAAAAAGATTTTCTAGTCAAGAAAGGGAAAAATTCCAGACAGTTTAAAAAAATGAAAAAAAAAAAATTTTCATTTAAAAAAAATGGCTTCCCCTGAAATGATGATAGGTGGCGCTGTGGGTAATGCGCTTGCTTTTAAAGCGGAAGTAATTTCGCTTTTAGTAAACAAAACGGGAGGGACGGCGAGAAAAAAAGGACAAAAAAAACCCCTTTGGGGAAACAAAGCAGCTGCACAAAAAACCCCCTATAAAAAGGGCAGAGACTTTGAGCATTTGATTTTATTAATGACAAAAATAAAAAAACGGGGGCCATGTTTTTTTTCATTTTTAAAAGGGTTTTTGTTCAAGCAAAAAAACCCAAAAATTATTAGTCCCAGGAAAACCCTTCCGGACATTCCCCCCCCACCAAAATTCAGTGACTTTTATAAACCCAACAGAAAAAAAAAGATGCAAAAATCGCGTTTATTTTTTTTGGGTTTTGGCCGTTGTGAAATTTTGTTGCACTTTAATTTTGGGGAGAAAAAAAAGGAAAAAAAATTTATTTATTCCCCAAAAAGGGATATTGGGGGGGTTCACAGCAATAAAAAAAGCTAACCCAAAACCCGGGAGTCAGTGAAAAAACCCAGAAAAAGGAATGGTTATCTAAACAAGAAATTTTGGGCAAATTTTTTTTCCTGCCCCTAGACAAATAAGAGCCCACACTTTGTTTAATAAAAACCCCAAAACGAAAACCCATAAAATTTGGATCTTTTTTTATTTTTTTTCCCCTCTGAACGTTAGACAAAAAGATTTAAGTAGGGCACTCAAGTCATTGACAGGGTCTTCAAGTTAAAAAGGGATGGCGGAGCCATTAACAAAAAAAGATTTTGTTTCTGCTTTTGCTGTCGCTTTTAAACGTATACCAACGGGGCCCTAATTTTTCCCTCGTTGATTCAAGTCGAGGGGGGGAAAAAAGAATTTAAAGGCCCAAGTTTTTTCAATTATTTTAAAAAAACTTTGATTTTTAACCATTGAAGGGCACCCCAAGGAGTTCACAGTTCACAGGCTTTATTTTAAAAATTTTTAAAAAAAACGTTAGCTAAAAAGACTTTTCCCCTACCATTTCACAGAGGGGCTTATTAAACCCTTTTTCTCGCAACACAGGGGGGTTTTAGAAGATGACCCCCCCAGTTTTGGCGAAATTTGAATAATGAAAAATTTAAAGGGCAAAAGCCAGTACAAGCAATCAAAAGAAAAAAAATAAATTTGGGCTGAAGGAGAGGTCTTCTTTCCGGCAAACTATTACCTTTTGGGTTTAAAAGAAAGGAAACCTTTATTTCCCGGGGGGAACCGGAAGGGGAACACTCGCATAAAGGGAAACCCAGCCCCATTTTTGGAGTTTGACCCTTTACGAAATAAAAAGAATTTTTTAAAATAATCCGTCCGTTTTTATTTTTTTACGGAAAAACCTGAAAACAAAAAAAACAACCACCCCAAAAAGACCCTTTTGTAAAAAGAAGAACTGCAGAAATTTTTCCGCCAGAAAACATTTCCGTTTTAATTAAATTTTAAAAAAACGGTTCCCCGGGGCCCCCCGATTGCATATGAAAACCCCGGGTTAACAAAAAACCCCTTTTTGTTTTTGTTCTTTTCTAATAAACTTCTTTGTTAAAAACCCGGTTTGGTTTATCTAAAGGGTAGATTAGATCGCAGTTTTACTTTTGTCATGATGAAAGTTTTTTGCCAAAAAATCTTTTTTGTATTTGGTAATGTGATATTTTTTGACTGCACAACGTGCGAGATATTCCCTTTGGGCTTTTTTAAATGATTTTCTCCTGGCTCGAAAAACTGAAATTTTTTGCCTTAAACCCCAACAAACCCCTTTAAACACCTTTCCGATAATTCCCTTCATCTTTCCTTAAAAAACCCTTCTTTTTTAGTAAATTAAATTGCAAAAAGGCGAATTTTTGGGGTAATAAATGTATCAAAACCACCCCGAATGGCCTTTAGCCACTTGGGTTTTCCCCATGTCTTTTTAAAAGTCTTCAGTAGGAATATCTATAACAAAACTGTCTGTATCTGTGAAAAGTAACCCCGGGCCCTCAGGTTTCGAGGGTTTAAAAGTATCATAAAAAAACTCTAAACATCAAAAGCTTTGAAAATTTTCAAAAAAACAAAAAACCCCAAAAAAATACGGGTTTTGTCAAATTTTGGGACTTTCTTTTTTTTCATCTTTATGCCAAAAAGTTAAACATGAAATCTTCTAAAGCCTAAAATTAAATTTTTTTGAAGCAGCTTAATTGCTTCTTTCTCTCTGGTACCAATTGACATTTTTGGGCGTTTGTGCGGATTCCCCCATAGTTTTCCAAAAAACAGCTTTTTTTTTCATAGCTGAAACAAAACCCTTTTCTAAAGGGCCTTGTGGTTTTGGGTTTCCCTGAAAACCCGGGTTTCTTCTTGATGTATGGTTTCATAAAAAACCGGGTTTTTTGATCGAAAGAAATTTAAAGGCGATGAAGGCGGTCAACTTAAAACCCATGCCCCTTAAAAAAATTTTGTAGAAGCTGTAGGGGCAGACATAATTTTTTTTCCCACGCAGTTTAGGCACAAGTTTGGGCGGCCTCTTGGGCCCCTTTTTAAGACTTTCGGGCTGAAATGGATAGTCATTATGCAGGTAAATGGAGTTCTTTGAGGTTTCAAAGTCAACTTCAGAATAAAAACCACGCTTTTTGACGGGCCCTTTTAAACGGGCCCAACCACTTTAATGTCTTTTGGGAATATTATTCGGAACGCCCCCCTGTGAAATTTTTTTAAAAGTTGCGTAAGGAAGTAAATTGGCCTTTGGGCCCACCCATACAGATTGTTTGCATCTAAAACATGAAAATTTTTTGGGCCCTTTTATTTGGGATAATTGTCGTCCAAGTATTTGTTGTTTGTTTTTACAGAAATTGATGCGCCCCCAAAACTTTTTTTCCCTCCACGCAACCCGTTTTTAAATATGAACCATTGGAAAAATCTGACTTTTAAATCAATCTGTACTCCGGGATATTTTAAAAAAAGCTTCCCAAATCATCCGGGCGCAGAAATTAATGCGCAGGTTCCAGGTTTTAATGTTTCATCAGGTCTTTCTTTAAATTTCAAAGCCCGCCCCGCCAAAAAACATGTATCACCAAAAGTGGAGTAATGAAAAGTCCCCCATCGTTTTAAAAATCAAAACTTCGCCACGCATCTTGAGTTGTGGTAATCGAAACCTTTTTAATGTTTTTCCTCGGAGACTAGAAAAGAACCGCCTTTTGGGGGAAGTGTGTTTTTTCTTTCAAACCCTTTCCCCAACTGTTTTTTGTACCCCATAAGGGAAAAACGCCCCTTTTCCCTTTAACGAGATTTGGGGTAAAAATATTCCCCGGGTTTTTGGGGGCAGGTTTTTAAAGGGACATAGTTTGTGACTCAAATTGCCCCCCCCATTGTGTTTTGCCAATAAAAGCCCTAAAAAGACATGTTTTTCCCAAAATTAAAGCAAAAGTATTTTTTCCGAGATTGTGCAAGCATGACACCCTGAAGGCATCGCCCACTGTTTTCATTTTTAAGATGGGGGGTAACCTCGAAATTTATGAAAAAAATGGGCAGCTTCCATTTTTTTTTTGGTTTAAAAACTTTAGTTAAAGATTGCATTTCTATTGGCCCCGCTCCTCTAAAATTTCCGCAAAATGTAAACATGGTCTCTTTTTTTGGGATTCGCGGGCGTCTGATGAGGGGCCCTTTAAACCCAACAAATCCAACATGAGTGGCTGAAGCATACTGTTTTTGGGTCTTCAGAGGGCCTCATATTTCAGAAAAATTTCGGGATTATTAGAAAAATTCATTACGCACTTGCTGAAATGCGCTGAAAAAAACTTTAGCCGCATTTTTGGTCCTCTGTATAATTTCTGGCCTTGAATGAGCCCCACCCGGACCAAACCCAACAATGAAAGCAAATGAACAAACCTGTGTTTATCATTAAGACTTTTTTTTTGGGAAGTTTTTTTTGGGGGGGCGGGCCCCTTCATAAGGAACAAGGGAAGGGATTCAAAAGCCCCGGGAAACAAACGTTGGACTTGTTTGCATCCTTTTCCAGTTCAAAAACTAACTTTAGATCCAGGGGGGGGCGAAATTTAAGTTCTGTATTCATCAAACAAAATTTTTACAATTTTTCTTATGTTGGGTCGGGGGCTTGAACGATGGCATTTTTGGGTTAAACATTTTTCTCCCAAAATTTCTTTTTTTGCCTGTTCTTTTGAATAGGCTTCCCATTAGTCTACTCTTGTTCGAAATCAATTTTGTAATGGGGGGTTTCCCCGGTTGGCGAAGACTTTTGGGGGAAAGTAAACAGTTTTTTTATCGGGCTCCCCCAAGGGGTTTGGACTGTTCTTGGAAAATTTAAAAGGGCGAAATTTTGGGTTTCCTCATCCCATGTGTAATTTTGGGACAGTTTTTTGGGTTTGTTTTGTTCTTCAAATGATTAATTTGGTTTTAAAACTAACGGGAAAAAGGATATTCCTTTAAAAGTTAAGATTTTGGCGTTTTCCCGTTATTTTAAGTCACTCTCTCGCGTGTTGGGGGAATAAATCCCACCTTGCTAAAAACCCAACCCCCCTTTAAAAATTTGTGTCGGAATTCTTTATTTTTTAAAACTGCTCCTTTAAAAAACCAATTTCCGGGGGTGCGGAATGAAACCCCCTTTGCCAAACAATCGGGGGCATACTTAGCCTGTTTTAAATCAAATCTCTAAGACTTCGCCCTCTGCCCAAACCCGGGGCCTCTCTTTTTTTGTTTTCTTCAACCGGCCCGGCGGTAAAAGTTTTTGGTAAGTTTCGTCTCCCCAAACCCCGGGTGTTAAGCTTTATGAAAAGAATAGCCCTGTTTGTTTATTTTGAGACCCGACTTCTAGTTTTTTTTTTCTTTTTTTTTATTTTTAGTCATTAAAACAGTAAACATTACTTTAACTGGGGGGTTATTGTTTTTTTTTGCCTGGAACTTGAAAAATAGAAATGACAACATTTCCCGGAAACGTTTTTTTGGGTCAAGGGACTTCTAAATCAATATCTTTCAGTGCTCTTGAAAAAACCCCTCTTTTCCCCAAGCTTTCCTTTAAAACTTTTCCCATTGGGCCTTCATATATCTTACCCAAATGCTGTCTTTCTTTTTTCAAAGGCCAACATATTTTTTTAAAATTAAAAAAAAAAAACTTAATCGAATCAATATCAAGGGCCCTTTTTGTGCTTGGACTCAAAAACTAAAGTATAAAAAACCCCCTTTGGGCTTTGTTACTGCGAGCGGGTTTAGAACAGAGTTTTAATGCCCCTTTGTTTCCCCTTTTTTTAAGCTTTCCTTTTTTTAAATCTGTTCGGGTCGGGCGTTGAAAAAAATTTGTCCTCCCCTTTCTTTTAAGATAAAAACTTTTTTTCTTTTGTAGTCATCAAAATAAACCCTTTTAAACGTTTAAAATTTCCTTCATCCGTATTTTTGGGGGTTCAGCTAGGGGGCTTTTTTTTAATTGTCAGTTTGAACGAGCAAAATTTTAGCTGTTATTAGTTGAACCATAGCGTGTGCTTTGGAGTTTATTTTTTTAATTTTTTTCCCAAAGCCGCATTTTCAGCAAAAATGAGCACAGGGCCGAAGTAAAGAAAAAACCCCCCTAGGGGAAAAAGCTGTGGGTCCCGCCAATCCCCGTTGCTAAGGGGGCCTAAAACGTGTTCCTCTGTTTGGGAGCACTTTAGTCGATGCCCAGTTTTAAAACATATGTAACAGCTTTAAAAAGGAAAAGCGAATCCCTTCGGGGGGGTTTTGCTGTATTTTAAAAGGGGTCCTGCTCTAGTTTTTGTTGCATTTGTGTAATGTTTGTTAACTAAAAGGTTTTTATGCCGGGGTTTTTCTACTACCCTTTTCCCTTTTGGGCGACTCCGGTGCGTGGGGCACTTTGGGAAAAAAAAATTGAAAAGGCCCGGGCTTTTTTAAAAATGAAAAAATAATTTGTTTTTTGTTTCTTTTTAATTGTTATTTAAAAAAACGTTTTCGCATCATATAAAAAAAACCCAAATGTACTTAAGGGGTTTTTATCGGTTTCTTTCTTTTTTATAAATTTTAATGTTTATTACGTCACTCACTTTTCCCCCCCCCCCGTTTCCCAAATAAAAACTCATTATCCCTTTTGACCTTGGTAAATCCATAAACCGTATTTTTTTTTTGGTTTTAAAAACCCATCAACCCTTAAATTGTGAAGATGTAAATCTTTAAAAAATAGGTCTGCTGTTGGTTTTCCTCCCCCCGGCCCCACCCCAAACAATTTTCTTAAATTTTGTCAAAAAAAGAGGGTAAGGTCTAAGCCCCCCTAGCGTAGATTTGGTTAGGACTGCCCTCAATTTTACATTGCACTTTCGTTATTTTTTGGAAATTTAAAAAAATTTTCCCCTTGCTCTTTTTTTTAAAGGGTTTTTCTTTTTCGCACAGCAAAAAAATACCTTTAAACGAAGGGGCCCGTGGGGGCAAAAAAAAATTCCCCTATTTGTGGTCCCCTGCTTCTGGGGTATGTTTTAGGGTGAATCACTCTTTCGTAATTTTATTGCCCAAATTTTTACACATTTGTTGCTCAATCAGCCTTGCTAAAAACGGGGTTTCTAACAACGGCAAAATCTAACGGATGTCAGGGAAAAGCTGACTTTGCTTCGGTGCTGAGAATTTTATAACCCGTTTGTTTTTCGTTTAAAAAATTAGTTTTTTTATGAAAAAATCTGTCTTTTTAATTGGGTCCCTTTAAAGTATGGGGGCATGGCTTTTTTAACAACTCAAAAAACTAAGGGGAAAGGAAAAGCGTTTCCCTTTTCGCAAAATTTTTCAGCTACCTACTTTTTGCCGTCTTTAATATCACGGCGCCTTTTTTTTTTTTAGGGCTTCTTTTTTAAATTTTGATTCCTTTTAAAAAGGGAAAATCAAACCCTTTTTTATTCCCGGGTTTGCCCCCTAGAAACAGAAATTTATTTATTTTTATTTTTTTTTTTTTTTTTTTTTTTTGTTTTTTTTTTTTTTTTTTTTTAAAAAAAAAAAAAATTTTTTTTTTTTTTTTTTTATTTTTTTTTTTTTTTTTTTTTTTTTTTTTTTTTAGGGGGAAAAACCCTTTTGTCCATTTTAAAGAAAAAAAAAATTTTTCCCCCCAAGGTTTTAAGGGAAAAATTTTTTTAAGTTTTTTCCAGCCCAAAAGTAAAAAGTCCTTTTTTCCGTCGTTAAACGATTCATTTTTAAAAGAAAGTAAAACCAAATCATTCCCCGTTTAGGGTCCCCCGGGAAAAAATTGACCCTAAGAAATTTTAAGTAAAAGATGCCATTTTTGGAAAAAATTTGGGCTTTTTCCCCTTACCCTAAAAAAAACCCCCAAAATTTTTTACCGGGGTTTTTAAAAAAATTCGAGCCAAATTCCCCTTTTGGCCCCTTTTAGACCCAAAAAAAAAAAAAGGAAATTGTAAAAAAATGGAAAAATGAAAAACCTGAAAAAGGAATTAAAAAAAAAAATTTTTTTCCGAGGAAAACCCTGAATGAAAGGAAACCCTTTTTGGGAAAAACAAAAAAAACCCTCCCGCTTCCTTGCGGCAAGGTTGGGGAAAGTTAAAAAAAATAAGGCCGAATTTTAAAAAACTTTAGGGAAAACCCCCGGGGAATTGGAATTTAAAAAAAAAAAGAAAAATTTTTAAAATTGATGACCCATTTGGGTTTTTGGGTTTAAAAAAGAAAACCCCAAAAAAAAACTTGGCCAAAAAATTACAAACTAAAAATGGGGAAAAACCAATTTTTTGCCGTGGTTTCCAAAAATTTTAAAATAGACTCCTGCAAAAAAATCCAAAACGTTTGGAGCAGGGGCCAAAATTTTAAAGGGATCAGTTGGTTTTTCAAAACACAATGGGAAACTTTTCCCGACCCGATTTTCCCCCCCCAAATGCCTCCCCTGGCCTTGAATTTAAAACAAAAAGGGTAATTTAAAAAAGTTGAAGCAAAGTTTTTAAAAAAAAAAGCGGTTTAAAAACCGTACCCCTTAAACCCGGAAATAAGGGGAAATTTTAAGGGTTTTGTTTAACATCAAGGGGGAAATTAAAATTCTTTTGGCCAAAAAATTATGGGGGTTATTCGAAAAAAATTAGGGGTTGGGGTTTCTTTTTTAAAAATAAAAAAATTTAAAAAGACCAAGTAAATTCCTAAAAAAGGCCAAAAAAAAAAAATTTTTAAAATCAAAGTTAACCAAGCGGGCCTTGGGGCTTTTCCATTTATTCAAATTTTCATCCGGGGGAAAACCAAAAGTTTTCCCCGCCGAAGGGGGTTTTTTGCTTGGGGGGTTTTTTTTTTCAATACCCCTTTGGGGGTTTTTGGGACTTCGGGGGAATTTAAAATGACCTTAATTCCTTTGGGTTTTTTTTTTACCTTTTTTATTTGGGGGGGTTTGGTTAAAATTAACGGGGCTTTTTTTTTGGAATTTTATGGTCATTTTTTCCCCAAACCCTTTTGTTCATTGCCGCAACCCGAATTTTCATTTTTTGTAGTTTATTTTTTGTTCCTACCTGGGGTCTGAGGTCAGAAGGCAGCATGTTTTAAAAAAAGGGCCAAAGGCAAATTCTACTTTTTATCTTGGATTGTAAAAAATTTGGGGATCTTTTAATACTTTTAAAGGGAAATCAACTGAGAATTTAAAGGCTCTCTAATTTGCTAAGTATTTTTTTTTTTTGTGCGTCAAAACCGTAGAAGGGTTTTGTTTTGCTTGATTTGCCTGTGCTTGCCCAACCTAGCAAACACCAAAGTAAGTACGAATTTGAGTCGTTTATTCGTTCTTTTCCCGCCCGTTAGGCCCTTAGAAGTATCTAAGATAAATTTTTTCCCGCTGTTTTAATTTCTCTTGCTGTAGGGGCCCCTGAAAGTTTTGCCTGAAAAGAAAGATTTTAAAGGAGGATGCCCCCGTCATATTAACTTTCCCGTGCGTGCCCCCAAAAATTTAAAGGGCGCCTGGCCATGTTTAAAGATCCAAATTTTGTCTAAAGCCTGTTTTTGTGTTAATATTTTAAATTTGTTTCAGATCCTTTTAAAAAACCTTCATGTCCCATTTTGTTTCTGAATGGGGTTAAAAGGTTTGTCATTTGGTAAAGGGGCTTGCAGTTTTTGGGCAAAATACGCCTGAAAGGGGTAATAGAAATGAAATCTGCCTGACCCCACAAAGGGGTCATGGGTGATTTAAATGACAGCCTAGACACCCACACCCGTTGAAAGCGCAAAACAAAAGGGGCCCAAAAAAAGGGTTTAATGGTTCTGTTAAAAATTTCATGGAAAGACTAAACCACGCTTTTTTTGATGTGGGCTTTTCAATAAAGGGGGGGGAAAATACTCTTCAATGGAGTAAACCCTTTTTAAAGAAAAAAAACAGTCTGGGTCAACAGCAATGTCCAAAAGGGATCAATTGCTATTTTTTTAAAATTGTTTGTCGGCCCCCAAAAGAAAATTTTTTCACCATATTTTGGGAAAGCACCATTTTTATTTCGTTTAAAAAAATGGTTTTTTAACAATAAAAAACCCAAAAAACCGCCCTTTGTTTTTTGAACCCCGCAATTTATAACAAAAGCGGACCAAAATGTTGTTCTTTAAAATTTTTTTACAAAGTCGTATGGGTTTTTTAAAGTGAAACCAGGGGAAAATAAGATTCAAAAAAAAAAAATAAACAGGAACTTAAATTTGCCCGGGTTTCCATACCTGATGGGTTTTTTCGGGGTTTTTCCCCAATAAAAAAAGAAATGAGTAAATTTGACATTACTCTCAAAATTTAAAAATGCGAATCTGAAACAATGTTGTTTCCGCCTGAAGAGAAGTAGGGGGGGGGGGGGACTATTTTGATAAAAAGCTAGCTAAAAAAGTTAGGGTTTAAGCTAACAATTAAGTTTTTGAGTTACAACCAAACCCAAAATATTATGAGGGGGAAAGTCCCCCCCGATTAGCATTACATTCTTTTCTTTTGTTCATTTGGGGTGAGCTAGCAAATGAAAGAAAACTTTTAAAAAACGGAAAGGGCCCCCAACTGTTTTAAAGAGCTCTTTCCATCAGGGGAAATTTTCTCATATTTCGTTATGAAAATTTTACAATTTCCCTAATTTTTAGTTTAAAAGTTTTGGGTTTTTTTGGGGGGGTTGGATCTTTTAAATTAAAAAATTTCAGACAAAGGGGGAAAGTTTTGAAATGTGATAAAACCCACACTTTTTTTTTGGAAATAAAATAATAATTTTTTCTAAAAATAATGTCGCGGGGGGGCCCGAAGAACCGGGGTTACATTAAACGCCGGGAGGTGTTAACCCTTTGAATTAAAAAACCTTGGGAGCGTTGCGGGCTTTGAACAGAACGGGGAGATAGGCGCTTTGTATGGTTTTGAGTACAAATAAAATGGTGAAATTTTAAACGCAAAAAAGGTTGGCGACAGCAAAAAATTTCTAAACTAGAAAAAATTTCGCAAACTTGAGGCAAAAAAATGTTGGCCAAATATGAATATAAAAAAATTTTGAAAAAACCCGACCCAAATGGCAAATTAAACCCTATTTAGGGAAAGGGGGCATAAAATTTGAATTTATAAGTCCATTTACATATTTTTTGCCGGGCAAAAAAATTTCAGAAAAAACATTCCCAAAACCCGGCCCTTTACATGTAAGTCTTTTGCCCGGGGACAAAGTCGGGAAAAAAATTGAAATAAAACGCCGTTTTGGGGGAAAAAAAAGTAAAATCCCCCACAGAAAAAAAAACAGTTTTTAAAAAAAAAAATTTTACAAAAATTTCAGTTCTTTCCAAGCAGAAAATTTAGGGCTTCACAAAATATTTGGGAAAATTTTTGTCTTTTAAAAAGGTGGAGAGGGAAGGGGGTTTTGGGCGTTTTGTGACGACCTTAATTAAAAAGGGAAATTTTATTTGCTGGCAAAAAATTAGACGTTAAAAACCCCTTTCAGTTACCATTCCCTCGGGTTTTTCACAATGGTGAGGGTATTAAGGTTATAAAAAAAGCAACAAAAATTTTCCCGTTAACCCTTAAAAAGAAAAAAAATCTTTCAGAAATTTAAAAGGATTTAAACTTCCCCATTTAGGCCTCCTTTGGGTTTTTTTTAAATGAACAAGGGTTTGACAGAGGATGAAAAAAAATAATAATGGATTAGATTAAATACCTTTTATAAAAATATGGAGCAGTTAAAATTTATACAAAAACTCCCATTGCCATTTATTTTTTGGGCAGGGCTGGTTGGGAAAAACAATATTTTTTCCTCGACCTGTTTTCAAACCGTTTATCGTTATAATTTTGATCATATTGTAATTTTCTGCCCAAAAAACTTAAATGGAACAAAGCTATCCCTGATAGAAAAGGGTTTTTATGGGCAGATATGGGGGAAATTATTTAGTTGGGTCCTAGCAATAAACTAGTGAGGGTTAGAACATTTTTTTAAGACTGTTTGAAGGAACGCAGACCTAATTTTTTATAGATGACTGTTCGGCCCGGAAAAAAGAAAAGTTTAAAAAAAGAAAACTTTATCAAAAAATTGCTTTTTAGTGGAAAAACATGGCCCCGGGTAAGTTTGTGGGGTTTTATGCCCAAAAAAATAAATCGTTTTTAAAAAAACTTTAGAGAACAGTTTAAAAAAAAACTGGGGGAGTGTTATTTCACATTTAAAGCAGAGACCATTTGAAGAAAGTTTGCGTTTAAAATGATGTTAGGAAAACGATCAGGAAAAAAAATAGGATTAAACAAAAATTTAAATTTTGAAAAGGTTTTGAAATTAGTATTGAAAACGGATAAACCCCCACAGTAAGGGTTTTTTTGTAGATAACGTTATTTTTTTTTTTTTGAAGTTTACTTGTCAGAGAACAGGAAAACCTTTTTTCTGGGTCACTTTGCCCGAAAGGGTTTAGGGGGAAAGGGCCCCGAATGAAGGTTTTTTCCCGTTCTTATGGAGGTTTTTTTTAGGGGCATTGAATTTAACTTGGGCTGGGGCTGGCGGGGGGTTTTGTTTTTAAAAGATGGTTAATTCTGTAACCCTTAATTTTTTTTGTTTTGTTCCCTTTTGCAATTTTTTTTTCCCGCTTTAACACGCCCCGGTGAGGAGCTTTTCACTGGCCCCCACCTGGGTTAGTGTTTTCCCGCTGATTTTTGGCTTTGGGTTTTTTTTCCCCCTGATTCAATGTTTCCCGATTCTGGTTTTGATATTTTCCAGCTCGCTCATTTTTTAAGGGGAAAAAAAATCTATATGATTAAAAAATAAATTTAAACCCCTGATTAAAGGCGATAACAATTTTCCAAAACGTAGTATAGTTTACATCCTAGAGAAATCTAATTTACTTTTTTTAAAAAACCCGGGTTTGCGTAAAAACATCCCTAAGACTTGTTCAGGGAAACAATGGGGCAAAACTAAATGACTAGTTTAGTGTACAAAATAAGAAACCCTTTTCCCCCCCACTTTTCCCCCATTTTAACCCCGCTGGGGGTTAATACCTGTTATTAATTTTTAAAAATGTTTGTGGAGAAATTGGGTTTAATCTGTTTTATGCGAATTCATTGAGGAACTGTTTTGTTTTCCCAAGGTGCTAAAAATACAGCCTCTCCTTTTTGGGCCAAAATAGCTTGATCATAACTTGGTTATTATAAGTTCAGGAAAGGGTTTTGGCTTCCCCGGAAACTGAGTAGATCATTTTCTGTTCCTGTTTTCATATTAAAATTTTAAATTTTTTTATTTTTTAAAAAGACCACGAAAAAAAATTTGCCAACCCTTTTATACATTCTCCGTTTTTTTGGATTTTAAATGAGGATACACAAGCTTGGTAAAAACTTGTTTTAAAAATTAAACCCGGGGATCTTGGCAAATAACTTTAGGATTCAGCAAAGCTGATTGCTGTTATTACACTTCGTTTGCCACGAAAGAAATTTTTTAGTTAAACAAAGGGAAAAATTCCAGACAGTATAAATATTAAATTTAAAAAATTTTTTTTAAAAAAAAATGGCTTCCTTTGTAAAGATATTTGGGGGCGCTGTGGGGGGAATGCGCTTGCTTTTGGGAAAATAATTTCGCATTTAGTAAACTGGGGATGGGCGGCGAGGGGGAAAAAGGGCATAACAAAAGCATGGAGGAACTGCAGCTGCAAAAAGCGCCTATGAAAAAACAGAAATTGAGCAGTTTTTTTTTTATTTTAAGCACACTGAAAAAACGGGGCATGCAAACTTACATATTTAAAAATTTTGATCAAGCAATAAAACAATATTATC
This sequence comes from Conus ventricosus, assembly GCA_018398815.1. Classification (NCBI taxonomy): domain Eukaryota; kingdom Metazoa; phylum Mollusca; class Gastropoda; order Neogastropoda; family Conidae; genus Conus; species Conus ventricosus. The sequence goes on along the minus strand of JAFLJL010018470.1, from coordinate 31,056 downwards.
TAGTAACAGGCAAAACCCAAACCAACCTTGCCCCCCCCAAAAAATTTAGTGACTTTATAAAACCCCAGAAAAAAAAGATGCAAGAAACCGTTTATTGCCTTTTTATGACCGTCGGTATTTGGTTGGGGACAAAAAAATTTGGGGGTGAATAAAAAAAGAAACCAAAAATTTTATTCGCCCCAAAGGGTATTGGGAAAGGGGAAACAGCAAACCAAAAACAAACCAAGCGGGAGGGGTCCGTGAAAAAAACAGCAAAGGAATGGTTTTCTTTAAAAAAGCAATTTGGCGAAAATTTTTTTTTAGCCCCCAGAAAGAATTCAGAGACCACCCCTTTGTGAACACAAAATCCAAACGACAACCCCCCCCAAATGGACCCTTTTATTTTTTTACCCTCTGATACGAAAAAAACGAAAAAAAAATTTTAATACGCACTCACGTCATTTAATGGCTTTTAAGATAAAAAAGATGCGGAAGGGCCCCCAAAACAAAAAAGAGTGGGTTTTGCTGTTGCTGTCGCTTTCAATTTTATACCAAAAGGGGCCCCCCCTAACTTATCCTCGATGATTTAAAATCGTTTAAAGGAAAAAAATTTAAAGTCCAAATGAATCAATTATTGGTTTTTTAAAACAGAGTTACATTTGAAGAGGCATTCCGGGGGTTCACAATTTACAGGCTTTAGTTTAAAAAATTTTAAAAAACAGTTAGTGAAAGAAAATTTTTCCTACCAGTTTTCACCAAAGAGCTGATTGAAATTCTCGCAACCAAAGAATGGGTTAGAAGATTTTCCCTCAGTTTTTCGCGAATTTAAAATGAAAAATTTAAAGGGCTAAAAACCGTTTCAAGCAAACAAAAAAAAAACAAAAAATTTTTGTGAAGGAGAGGCTTCATCCGGCAAAAAATATTTTCCGTTTGGTTTGAAAAAAAGGTTAAACCTTTTTTTTACCGGGGGGAAACAGAAGGGGAAAACTCGCATCAAGGGAAAAATGTCCCGGGTTTGGGGGTGTTGCCCGAACGAAATAAAAAGAATTGTAAAAAAAGAATGCCCTGTTTTTATTTACGAGAAACTGAAAACAACCCAAAAAAACCAAACCCTCAAAATTTTTTTTGTGAAAGAAGAACTGCAGATAATTCCGCCCGACACGTTCCGCTTAATTAATTTTTTTTTCTCCAGTTGCCCCAAATTTCAATTTAAAACCCCTGGATTTAAAAAAACACCCGTTTTGTGTTTGTTCTATCTAATAAATTCTTTGTTACAACTGTTTTTGGGGTTTATCTTTATGTGATTAGATTTGTAAAATTTTCGGGTTTACTTTATTTAAAAGTTTTTGCCAAAAAATTCTTTTGTAGTTTTCATGGTTGTTTGACTGCACAAAACTTTCGGGGTTTTTCCTTTGCTTTTTTTTAATTTATTTTCCCGGCTCGAAAAACTGTACATTTTTTACCTTAACCCCACATTTCTCCTTTATCACCTTTCCAGATAATTTATCCTTAAACTTTTTCCCAAAACCTTCCCTTTTTAACGGTTGAAAAGCAAAAAGGGGAATTTTTTAGGGTAATCAGATGTGTCGTTTTCCACCCCCCCCTTTCCCTTTAGCTACTTCGGTTTTCCCGTCTTTAAATGTCTTCAGTAGGGATATCATAAACCCAAAAATATCTGTATCTGTGTAAAGTACTCTGGACTCTGGATACGAAAGGTTTTTTAAAAAAATTTTATTTTTAAAAAAACTCTAAAAATCAAAAACTTTGATAATTCTAAAAAGGGAAAAACCCCAAAAAATACAGGTTTGTCCAATTTTACTTTCTTTTTTTTTTATCATTTTTTTTCCAAAAAAAACTGATCAAAGAAAACTTCTAAAGTCCTGATTTAAATTTGGTTTTTTAAAGTCAGCCTTTTAAATTTTTCGTTCTCTTTGGTGACTTTTTACACTTTACTTTGGGGGGGATTCTCCATAAATCTTTCCAAAAAAAGTTTTTTGTTTTTTCAATTGAAAAAATCTTTTTTTGAAGCCATTGTGGATTTTGTTTGAGATCAGTTTCTTTTATGTTTTATTTGGGTTCCTTTTAACTTTCCGATCCAAAAACAAATTTTTCGATGAATGCTGTCAACTTCAACCCCCTGTCTTAAATAAAATTGCAAGGGAAATCTGTAAAAGACAAACATAAATTTTTTTTTCCTCGGGGAAGATTAGGCACAAGTTTAGGTGGGTTTTCTTTGGGTCCCCTCTTTTGCTTTCTGCTGCTTAAAGGATAAATCATTTTGCAGTCAAGGGGGTTCTTGGGGGATATTCTAAATCAATTTTAGAATGAAACCACGCTGTTGATCAGGGGGCCCAAACAGGGCAGTTCTTGATATAATACTCTTTGTACAGGCAGTTCTGGATATATTGCTCTTTGTACGGGCAGTCTTGATATAATACCCTTTGTACAGGGCAGTTCTTGATATAATACCCTTTGTACAGGCAGTTCTTAATATATACTCTTTGTATAAGGCCAGTCCTTGATATAATACCCTTTGTACAGGGCAGTCCTTGATATAATACCCTTTGTACAGGCATTTCCTTAATATAATACTCTTTTTGAAAAACAGGCAGTTGTTCTTGAGATTATAATACTTTTGTACAGGGCTGATTACTTGTAAATTATAAATACCCTTTGTACGGGCAGTCATTGACAAAGCACAGACTGTATTATTTCTGAATTGACAACAGTCAGTGACACAATGTGAACTGCTGTATTGGGGTGTTAAGTTCGTGACATACTACACGTTGAACAGTGTTAGGGAAGGTAGACAGTGACCCAGTACACGTTTGAAATTGCTGTATTATGGAAAGAAATGTATGACATAATACACGTTATACACTACTGTATAGGGAAGAGAGACTGACCTAGTACAGACTGCACATTACTGAGGTAGGTAGACAGTGACATGATACACGTTGAACAACACGGGATGCCCTGGACACTGCAGAGAACTGGGTCTCTCCAATGAAAGACTGCATTACTTCATGCCAAACAGGGCTTCCCTGTCCACCCTCCACTGTTTGAAATAATAAGGTTCATGGTTCAGTCAGTATCATGGCTTACTGGGTTCGAAAGTGACCTGTGGTTGACAGCCAGTGGAGTGATTGTGTCACTGCTTCTACCTCCATGGTTAGACTTGAAGTTGTTAAACTGTAGGTACCATGGTCTTCCTGGACACTCGGCCATTTTGCTTTAGTGTGTATCCTCAGCCTATCTGTCTGTCTGTCTGTCTGTCTATCTATCTATCTATCTATCTATCTATCTATCTATCTATCTATCTATCTATCTATCTATCTATCTATCTATTCAAGAATGTCATATTGAATAATCTTTTTTTGTTTTTGTTTTTTTATAAAGGGCATGCTTTCATCATGTTCAGCATCTAACACTTACACACACTGATTATGATATGCTAATTGTAAACTCTCTCTCTCTCTCTCTCTCTCTCTCTCTCTCCTCTCTCTCTCTCTCTCTCTCTCTCTCTCTCTCTCTCTCTCTCTCTCTCTTTCTGTCTGTCTTTCTGGCTGTCTGTCTGTCTGTCTGTCTGTCTGTGTCTCTTTCTCTCTCTCTCTCTCTCCCTCTCTGTCTCTGTCTCTGTCTCTGTCTCTCTCTCTCTCTCTCTCTCTCTCTCTCTCTCTCCTCTCTCTCTCTCTCTCTCTCACGCACGCACGCACGTGCATGGCTCGCCGTACGGAAGTTTATCCATTAAAGGCGTTTCCTTACAGAAAGATTCTTCATACATCTTGAAGAGCAAGTTTCACACAGACATCCTACGTAATCCCAAAAGTATTACAGTTCATGTAGTATTTTGAAAAGAAAAAAAATCGTGTGCCCTATTTAGAACATGGAAAGACTCCACGAGCAGTGTACTGATTCGCCAGTCAACACACTTCCTAGACAAGTCATACAAGTCAACACCCTTCCTAGACAAGTCATACAAGTCAAAAACCTTCCTGAACAAGTAATGCAAGTCAACACCCTTCCTAGACAAGTCATACAAGTCAACACCCTTCCTAGACAAGTCATACAAGTCAACACCCTTCCTAGACAAGTCATACAAGTCAACACCCTTCCTAGACAAGTCATACAAGTCAACACCCTTCCTAGACAAGTCATACAAGTCAACACCCTTCCTAGACAAATCATACAAGTCAACGACCTTCCTGAACAAGTCATACAAGTCAACAACCTTCCTGAACAAGTCATACAAGTCAACACCCTTCAAGTTATACAAGTCAACACCCTTCCTAGACAAATCATACAAGTCAATACCCTTCCTGAACAAGTCATACAAGTCAACACCCTTCCTAGACAAGTCATACAAGTCAACACCCTTCCTAGACAAATCATACAAGTCAACACCCTTCCTGAACAAGTCATACAAGTCAACACCCTTCCTGAACAAGTCATGCAAGTCAACACCCTTCCTAGACAAGTCATACAAGTCAACACCCTTCCTGAACAAGTCATACAAGTCAACACCCTTTCTAGACAAGTCATACAAGTCAACACCCTTCCTAGACAAGTCGTACAAGTCAACACCCTTCCTGAACAAGTCATACAAGTCAACACCCTTTCTTGACAAGTCATACAAGTCAACACCCTTCCTAGACAAATCATACAAGTCAACACCATTCCTAGACAAATCATACAAGTCAACACCCTTCCTAGACAAGTCGTACAAGTCAACACCCTTCCTAGACAAGTCGTACAAGTCAACACCCTTCCTAGACAAGTCGTACAAATCAACACCCTTCCTAGACAAGTCGTACAAGTCAACACCCTTCCTAGACAAATCATACACGTCGACGGAAGCCCAAGTGTTCAGTTCCAAGAGTCTGTGACTACTTAAGTACAAAAGGCAACCAGTGTTCTGCTCTTGGTCACGTTTACTGAACTACTGTTAAAGCAGAAACACTGCTACAGTTGTTGAATATGACTGTAACAGGACGTAGCATAATGTTCTTTTAAAGCAGACACGCTGCTACAGGTGTTGGATATGAGTGTAACAGGACATAACACAATGTTCTTGACAGCAGCAACATGAGATATTATGAAAACAGTACACAGTCTTCTTTTCTGGAGAAAAGGAAAATAAAAAGATGGAAGCAGAAGAAGAAGAAGAAGAAGATAAAGAAGAATAGGAAAGACTGTGACCTAGGATTCTCGTCAGAGGACACGTAAGACGTCATGGCGAAAGCTTGTCCACGTCTGGAGTTGTACTGTCTTTACCTGTCAGCGGAACAGCATCGAGTGAGGCCGCGGAATGCACACGGCAGTTGCCAGACGGTGGCGTTTTTCGCCGTTGGGCTCTGCAGTCATGAAAGTTGGGCTGGTACACCCATGGAACGCTCCCGTGGAGGTTCTGTCGTATTTCATCCAATTGCCATTACAGAATGGCATCTGCCAGGAAGCAGTTATGCCCCTTTACGTCCTAACGGAATGCCCTGTGCGTGCCTGCACCCCATGTGAACACAGCACAGGCGTTCAAGGGTGGTGGAGGATTGCAGCTGGTTTGTTCGGCAGTTGAGGACAATACTGAAAAAGTCACTTATTGAATTTGTCTTTCTGGTTGAAATATACAGAACCACGGATATCCCAGTAAATCCGAAATGGTCGTATTTACAACAAATAATCCAAATACATGAACCTATTCTTTGTATGATTAAACAGAAAGGAAACGATGCTCATTTAGTAATTAAAACAGGAAGGAAACGGTGCTCGCTTAGTAATTAAAACAGAAAGGAAACGGTGCTCATTTAGTAGTTAAAACAGAAAGGAAACGGTGCTCATTTAGTAGTTAAAACAGAAAGGAAACGGTACTCATTTAGTAGTTAAAACAGAAAGGAAACGGTGCTCATTTAGTAGTTAAAACAGAAAGGAAACGGTGCTCATTTAGTAGTTAAAACAGAAAGAAACGGTGCTCGCTTAGTAATTAAAACAGAAAGGAAACTGGCACACACCGTCACTGTGACATTGGCCAAGTGGCCGCTGAGAGAGGTCTACGTTCGTTTGAAAGTGGGGGTGGAGTGGGGGTGGGGGAGGTGGGGGAGGGGGTGAAAGGCTGGGGGTAGGGGGAGGTGTTACCGGTCACAGGGGTGACTGAAATGGAAGCATGGCTTGGGGGCTGGATGGTGGTGGAGGAAAAAGATTTCAACTGTCCCGCCTGCCCCCTACACCCCCCCCCCCACCCCTAAACCCCCACCCCCAACTCCCTCAATTCCCCAATCCATTCATGGTGTTAGTGCAAGGCATTTTATTTAGGAGGAAAAAAAAGGAAAAAGAAAAAAAAAAAAAAAAAAACACGAGTCAAGTTACTGTTCAGCACATACTGTCAGGAGCGGATCCAGATGGGACCCTTTGCGGTCGGCTGGGCTATAAGCAGCATTACCTTACCTTAGACGTTGACATTGCACCAGGAAGATAAACAGCCAACCAACCAACCAACCAACCAGACAAACATCTGAGCGACATTTCCTTTGCTTACAATTATTTAGGAAACACGCGTCATATGACACACAGTCTGCCCACGGTCTCTTCATCAACTCAGCAATGATGAGGCACACACACACACACACACACACACACACGAAAGAAAAAAAAAAAGCAGTATCAAAACTGGCTTCATCTGATGAAGACCATCCAAGAGCAGCAATACTACCGAAAACGACGCTAGTATTCTGGATAGAGTTTGGTGACTTTTTACTTACAGAACAACAAATAGAAAGATCAGAATAGAGTTTTAGAACTTACCGCCAATGACATGACAAACAAAGCACAAGACAAGACACGATGCATTTCAACCACTTGGGTCTTCATCAGGCGAAAAAATAAATCACATTTAACATGTGGGACAGTACAAACTACGAAAAACAAAAAACAAAAAAGGGGAAAGAAAAATGACTTTTTCCGTAATTCTTTATAAGCGAAATGACATGAGGCCAGGGGATTATGGAGAGGAAACAAGCAGCGTTACATCGGCATCTTTCTCTTTCTCAATTTTAATGTTTATTACGTCCTCTCACATTCTCTCCCGCCTTCCATGTAACTGATTATCCCTCCGTTGACCTTAGGTCAATCCAAAAACCTATTTTGTTGTTTAAATAATCATCAAGCCCTAACATTGTGAAGATGTAAATCTTTAGACACAAGGTCTGCTGTTAGACTTCTACCCCTTCACCCCCAAACAATTTTCTTATTTCGTCAAAATGATGGATACGGTTAACCGCTAAGCGTAGATTTGGTTATACTACCATCAATTGTACATTGCACTTTTTCGTTATTTTAGGATTAAAAAACTTTTCACAATTGCTCTTATTGTTGAACGGTCTCATCTTCAACACAGCAATAAAATACCTTTAAGGCGATCTTGCTTGCTGCGACACTAAAACTATAATTCCAATAATAGCGTCCTGTCCCTGCTTCTGGATATGTTGTATGATGAATCACTCTTTCGTAATTATAATATGCTAATTTTTGACTGATAATGTGGTTGCTCAATCTCCTTGCTAAATTATGGTTTGCTAACAACTCAAACTCTAACGAGATGTCAGAAATGCTGTACTTTGCTTCGGTGTCTGATGATCTGATAACCACTTTGTATTCATTAAAAGGTTAGTGTCATATGACAATCCTGTCTTTTAAATGCTCCTTGACAGTATGGCGCATCGCATTTAACAGCTCAAAATCTAGGGAAATGAAAAACGATTTCCATACGCAAAATTATACAGCTACAGCCTTTTTGCTGCTTTTAAGCATCTGCGCGACTGCGGACCTATTCTAAGTTTTATTGCATCTTCATTTTCGATTCCTTGTAACGCAAGATTCATCCCATACATTCCCAGTTAGCCCATAGATCAAATAGTAAAAATATGTCTGCATTGTGTAAAGAAAATAATTTCTTGCCCCTCAAGTTTTATAGAAATATTCTATGAACGATTGCCCCGCCCCCACATTCTGGACAACTGTCCTGCTTGTTTCTTTGTAGAAGCGAGTGCTATTTGAAAGTAAGACGCGCAGAGGCCTGGCACAATCACATCATCCGCACCTAGTCTGGAAATTTGACAGTAAGAATTTGATCTGCATCAATAGAGTTGATTAATTGGAAACATAATATTCCGCTATTTCCTTTCACACCAGGGGTTCTTTCCCAGTTTTCTAATTCGGGTCAAGAATCGAGCCCCATGTGCTTGTTGTGGCTTTTTTATAAAGCAAATAAAAGTTAAAGATTTAAAAACGTGGCAGGAATTGAAGGTGAAAAGATTAGGAAGTATTTTTGATTCTTGAGACGACATGAGTGAAATGGATCCCTTTAGACAGCAGCATCCTCAAAAAACGCTCTCAATGCGGCGTGAATTAACAAAATACGGTCGTTGCATTTTACAAAAGTTTTAGGTCAAGAACCTGCCCGAATTTATAGACCCAAATGATTTTAATTAGAAGATGGCCATTTGTCTTGTGAAAAACGACCTGGACAACTTGTCGGCTTACAACTAAAAAAGACCCATCAAAGTTTTTAGAGCCGTGGGTTCAATTAGAAATAGACTCCCTGCAGCCGTACAAAATCGCCTTGGCATTGCTAACCAAAATTAGAAGGATGCCGTTGCTAAACTTCAAAACACACTACCATGAACTCCCACAGATAACCAAATGCAAAACAGGGAACTTAAAGAATATAAAATCAATCAGCAGACAATTAATAAATGCAATAGAATCAAAGGGCCCATTTTTCAGAAGAAACTAGCGTTAAAAGACTATACAACGACTCACCGCTACCCAGGCCGAGAACTAACGGCCCTTATCATGCTTTGAAAGCATCAGAGGCGATTAAAACAAACAATTTAGCAAACAAGGTGAACTAGATGAGCATAAAAAAAGAGAAAAAGAAAAACTCGTTGAGGGCTGATGACGCCAACTTAGGGCAGATATAAAAGATAAAGAATAATCCAAAACTAAAAGATCTTGACAAGAGAGAATCGGCAAGACTAAATGCACTACTAACCGAGACCAATTCCGAACTCAGAGTGAATAGAATAAGAGAAACTATCGAAAAAATTTTATAAGAAGACGCACGCTAGCCGAACGAATACGAACACAGTATAAGAGAGCGGGGAGACACATTAGCAAGCGTTAAAACGGCCTTAGGATTTAGCAATAAGTACACTGTTAATGGCTATTACAGCGTGGTGGAGGGCAAAGTTCATGCCCCTCCGCCAATCGCACTCCATCACACAACCGACTGAATAAATCATGGGGAAAAAAACAGCTGTCATTCTTGCGGATTAATTAAAAAAATTAGCCGGTAAAGCTATAGACCACGATTACACTGGCATATTAGGGGCATTGTAGCTGTCTATTTTCTACTGCAAGCAAAGTATGTGTTGGCTTTATGGCCGAAGCACTTATGGGGCATTAGGTCTCATCATAGTCGGTTACTATTTATAAATAAGACCAAGTAAATCCTAGGCCAGTTAATCCAAGAACAAGCCTCGTCTTTTTCATATTCATGTCAGCGCGAACAGTGTCCCGCGGTTGCAACGCCTTTGGGGGTTGGGTCTTGGGGATTGGATGACTTATATCTTGGGGTTTCATTTATAGTTTGTAATACTAACTGGCTCAGAATTTATGTCATTTTTCCAACCTTTTTCTGTTCATTGCCCTGCAACAAGAATTATCATGTTTAGTTTCATTATTTCCTACCGGTGTCTGAGGTCAGAAGCAGCATGTATAAACCAGTGCATCGGCAAAGTCTACTTCGATCTTGCGTATTGTAAAACAATGATGGTATCTTTCCAGATAATACTTGAGGTAAATCAACTGTAGAATTAATGGCGTCCTCCTAAATTTTGCTAATAGTGTTTTTTGTGCGTCAAAAGGCCAGTCGAAGGATCATTTATGCTCGATCTTGCCTGTGCTTGCGACCCTAGCAAACAACCAAACGTAAGTACGCATAAGTCGTTATTCGTTCATTTCCCGCCCTAAGTTAAGGCCCTTAGAAGTTTCTATAGATAAATTTTTCCAGCTTGTTTTATATATGCGCTTGCAGTAGACCCCGGCTCAAACAGTTGTGCCAAAAAAAGAAAGATTTGAAAGGGAGGATGCCAGTCCATAGGTTATACTTTCTGTCGTGCCCCGAAATAAAGGTCGCCTAGGCCTGATTATGATCCAACTTTTGTCTGAAAGCCTGTCTTATGTTTAATTGAATTCGTTACAGATCCTTTCAAAAAGCCTTCATGTCTATTCAGTTGCTGAGTAGAATAAAGGTTTGTTATTTGTTAATGGCGCTTGCAGTTCGGTCAAAATACGTCCCTGAAGTGTAATAAAAATGAAATCTGTAACACTGACCTCCACCAAAGGATCAAGGTGATTAAATGATCGCATACACTACTCCACACCCAGTTGATGCGCAAAACACAGCAAAGTTTAACTGTTTCTTGATAAAACTGCATCGGATGACTAACCACGCTTTCTTGATGTGGGTCGTTTTCCAAGAAGGGGGGTTAAGATAGCTCTTCAATGGAGTACTCACCTTTTAAATGACAAGAGGCAGTCCTGGGTCACTAGCAATGTCAAGGGGTCAGTTGTTATATTTTTAAGATTGTAGTGCTGCCCAACAGAATATTTTGCAATCCAGTATATTTGGAATGCACTCATTTTTATTTTCGTTTAAAAAATGTTTGTAACAATAACACCCCAAGACCGTCCTTCGTTTTTTAGAACATGCAATTGGATAACAATATGCGGGTCAAAAATGGTTTGCGCTCAAGAAATAATTTAACAAAGTTTGTATGTGTTTAATATAAGTGACTCGTAGAAGAATATTAAATTTCAAAAAATTAACAAAACCCGTGGCCGCATAGTTAGCCAGTTAACAATACCTGATGGTTAATACGGTTTTTGCTCACTAAAAGAAGCAATGATAACTTTGACATTACTCTCAAACTTAACAATGCAAATCTAAAATACATTTAACATTCAAGCCTGAAGAAGAAGGAGGTTACTATTTTGATAATGAGCTAGCTAAACTGTTAGGCTTTACAGCTAACAATTAAAGATTTTAGAGTTTACACCACCAAACTACTTATGAGGGGGAAAGTCCCTCGATCTGCATTACATTCATTACTCCTATTTTTCATTTGGATAACTGAGCACTGGATTAAAACTTATAAGAACGGGAAGCCCTCATCTGTTTTTAGAGCTCTTCATTCAGGAAAGCTGCATATTGCGAATTATAAATAATACAATTCCCTAATTTTACTGTTAAAAAAAAAAAAAAAAAAAGGATTAGTTTGTGGAGGGTCGGGATCATAATAATAAAAATTCAAAGACAAAGCGGGGATAAGTTGGTAAAAATTTGATAACCTGCACATTGTTATGGAAAAATAAAATAATAAGATTTTCTAAAAAAATAATTGCGGGCCAAAAGAACCGGGAGTTTACATTAGCGCCTGTTGGTGGTATAACCCTTAGAATTAAAGACCTTGCGACGTTGCGGACTTTGAACAGAACTGAGATAGGCGCTTTGTATGGTTTTGAGTACCCTAAAGTGGTGATATAAACGCAAAGAGGCTGGCGACAGCACAAAGTTTCCTAACTAGAACAACTGCGCAATCAAGAGGCCATAATGTTGCCAGTTATGAATAATAAAATAGTTCGAAAACCTGACCTCAAATGGCACTTAGAACCATTTTAGAATGGGACATAAAATTTGAATTCATGTAGCCCAATTACATATTTTAGGCCGTCAAAAATTTCAGAAAAGCATTCAACTCTGGCCCCAATACATGTAAGTCTTTATGCCGGACGACAATAGTCGGAAAGAAATTGAAATACACGCCGTATGGGAAAAAAAAGTACAACCTCCACAGAAAAAGAAACCGTTAGTAAAAAAAGCTTCTACAAAATTACATTCTTTCCAAGCGAGAAAATTAGGATACCGTTCACAATAATATTTGAAATTTCTGACTTTAAAGATTGTGAAGGATGGGGTAGTGGGCGTTAGGACACCTTATAAAAGAATTAATATTAGCTGGCAAAACTTAGACGTTAAAACGCCTTACTGTTCCCATCGTCGTTCTTTTCACAATGGTGAGGATATTACAGGTTATAACAACAAGCAGACAAAATCACTGTTTGACTAAAATAGAAACAATCTTACTGAACTGAATTGGATAATCTTACACATTTAGCCTTATAGGTTTTATTATACAGAACAAGTTTTGACAGAGAGTATGAATAAAAATAAAAACTGGATTAGAGTAAGTTCTGTTATAAAAAATGGAGCAGTTAAACCTTTATGACAAAAACTCCTCATTGCTCATTGAATTTGTGCAGACAGGTTGTGGAAAAACAATACTTATCCTCGACCTGTTACAAACAGTTTTATCGTTATAAATTTGATCATATGGTAAATTTCTTTCTGCCCAACCACTTAAATGGTACCTAAGCATATCAAGATAGAAGGTTTATAGGACAGATGATGACATATATTAGTAATCCTAGCAATAAAACTGAGTGAGTGTTTAGAAACAGTTTTTTAATAGACTGTTTGAAGTAACTGCAGACACTATTATTATAGATGACTGTTCGTGCAGAAAAGACATAGTTAAAAAGAGAAACGACTTGTCGAAAACTAGCTTTTCAGCAGCGGAAGACATGCATATAAGTGTGTGGAAGTTATGCCAAAATATAACTCGGTTTTAAAAAGACTTTAGAGAACGTTAAAAGACTGTAGTTTTATTTCACTTGGAAAGACAGAGACTTCATTGAAAATGTTTGCGCGAAAATGATGTTATTAAAATGAACCATGAAAAACACAGGAACTAAGCAAAAATTAAAATCTGAAAAAGTTTAGTAATTAGTATTTAAAAAACGGATAACCCTACACTGTATGTTAATATGTTTGTAGATAATCGATTATTTTTTTTGGTTATTGGAAGTCTTACTTGTCAGAGACATGGAAACCATTATTCTGGCTCACTTTCGTTCCCCGCCCGAAAACTTGTTGAGGAGAAAGTGAGGCCAGAAATGAAGGTTTCCCTGTTCTCTAGGCGTGGTGGGGAGTCACCACACGCCCAAAGCTAAGAAGCAGGAACATGAATTGCGTACCCGTCTTCACCGATCTCTGACAGGTTCTGGCAAGGGCCAAATAAAAGACCCTGCTAGCATATCCGTCTTCATGCCAGGACTTGATTCCAACGCCTACGACAACTTGGGATCGTCCCGCTCAGAGTCTTCCCGACACGCCAAGGTGAGCTTTAACTCCACAAGGGTATCCTCTTTAGTTTTCACTCGGCAAATGGTGTGGCCAAGCAGCTTGTCGTTCCCCAAGCTTGAGAGAATCTGTTCTCCCTCCGGCAGGGCCATTATTCACCCAATGGTCAGGTCCATATGGGCTCAAAGCAGGACCTCCTCGAGCTTGATAAGACAGACTTCTTTTGGCCAGGGAATGAACTCACAGTTAGGCAGAGTACTGCCGCAGTTTTTAGCGATGTCTGCCAACGGACAACGCCTAAGGATCCTTGAACGTGTTCCCTAGGTTAGTGCCCACGGTTGGGGAGGCATGCAGCAAGGTTGGGGTCGACCTGTGATACCCATTACTTCCTCCATCCGAATCGCGGTCACCGCTTACCAACTTCGGTATTGGTAAAACTGCGAGAACGATACCCAGAAGCTGTCACGCTTAGGACCTATCAATGGCCCCTACTTGTTGCTGCTCTCTCAAGGCAGATTTGGACGCGCACTGGCGTGCCCAAGAGAAGTACGGCCGGAAGTTTGTACTGAGAGCGATCATCCATCCTCTCCAGTGCTTGGACCGATCCGGCCATCAGGAATCTTCGACTCATGAGTTAGCGATGGAACTGAGAGTCAGCTTCACTTTTCACACCATATCAAGGGTTCCTGTAATACGGATTCTGACTATCTTAGCCGAAGCTCCGTATGTAGCATATTGGAAAATTCATCAGAGGGAACACTTCCCCTCAACCAGGGTTAATCCCCTTTTGTCTCTGTATCGGTGTAAGTGGACAGTTTTTCACTTCAGAGAATGTTAACGATTGGTGAATCACCAATGGTTCGGATTTGTTAACTTTCATGGTTGGGGAAGTTTGCTTAGTTGTATGTTGATAAATGGAGAATTATGTATATACCCTGTATGATTCAATCGTAGAATGTTTGGATTGGATTCCTCGTACTCTGTCAGCACAGAGCGTTGGGTTCGATCCCATTGTTGTGAATTTTGCACATATGCGTCAAGTTCAAAGTAGCAACTGTATCTCAGAGAAACAGATGGCTTTTAGAAGGGGGGTTTTCACGAGTTTGTCACGAGCCTCCGACGTTCGAAAAAACCCACCTAGGGTGCGAATTACTTATTTATATATTGTCTTGCTGTTGTAGTGCGTGTATCCGTCCCCTTAGTGTGGCTGTGGTGCGGTTTCACCTTGGTGTATTCAGCTACAACTTCGGTTTGCTTTCTCTCCTCTCTCTCTAATTCCAACCACCGCCTCGTGCTATTCAACCTGCAGTTCACGGGTGGGGCCGGGACCTTTCCTCGACTTTCTGTCTATCGCCTCTCGCCTGTCCTTTATAACCTTCCACGTGCTTCATTTCTTTTAGTTTGAAGTAAGCTCAACTCCCTCTGTGACAAAGCGTGGCATGTTGGCCGCCATTTGCTGAGTGGAGTTAGCTCTTCACTCGAGCGGGAAGATGTCTCTGGAGCGCCTGCTCCAGTCTGTTCTTCCAACCGTATACACATCGAGAGTACATCAGTACTTTCAAATCCGGCAGTCCGCCTGTAGGAGAGGGTCATCACTTCTTCTGATTCCGCATCTTCCCTCTGTTCTCATCGACTGGACAAGGGTAGAGAGAGTCGTTTGACCCGCCTCTTTCCTTTCTGGCACACCCCGGGTAGCTGTACCCTTCTTCCTTCCCTCCTTTCCCCTTTCTTCATTCCCTCCCTTTCTCCTCTCCTCCCGCTACGCTTTCCCCCCCCCCTTACGGGGGCTTCACTCGAGAAACGGTCTGGATGGTGCCACGCTGGTTGAGCCACGCACTGGCAGAGACCACGGACTGATGTGGCAACCGTCTGGTTGAGGCCACACCTCTTGCAGAGACCCGGACTGATGGTGGCCACTGCTGTTGACGCCACACTTCTGGCTGGGAAGCCGCGGACTGGATGGTGCCACGCGCTGGTCGGAGGCCACGCCCTGGTCGTACCGTGGACGGTAAGAGGACCCGCCGTCATGACTGGCCGGCCCTGACCCCCGTCCAGGAACCCACAACAGCGCCACGATCCCCCCCCCCCCCCCCCCCCTCCTGGACGAACGCTCTTCACCTGCCTGCTTGTGATCGAGGGTGTCGGCTTTGAGGCGACTCCCTGCGAAACCGACCCGGTTCGGAGCACCTAGTCGAAGGGTTGCTCCCAGTAGGCCTGACAAGGCAGGGGTGTTGGACGCACGCCAGGTGTTAGAAGGGATCGAGGCTGGACATGTTTCTTTATAATTGGTGTATAAGTTACATGTGTCTGGAATGCTGTAATTGTGATTGCTGAACGTCCGTATGGTGAAATTTTATTTATGATTGTGCATGTTGTGTGCGTTGGGAGTGCTTGATTGTGAATCGGTGCTGTGGTGTGTGTTGAATGTTTATTATTGCTGGTGTGAATAAATGGGGTGTTTGTATCGTAATCTTTATTGGTGTGGTCTCTTGCGGGGCGTGTGAGGTCAGTCCCTCCCTCACTCCACCTAGACCGATCCTGTCAGGGCAACCTCCAGGGGTCGGTCCGTGACAATACCCTTTGTAACAAGGGCATTATCTAGGTATAATACCCTTTGTTACACGGCAGTTCTTGATATAATACCCTTTGTACAGGACAATTATTGATAAATACCCTTTGTACAGCAGTTCTTGATATAATACCCTTTTACATGGCAGTCCTTGAATATAATACCCTTATGTGCAGCAGTTCTTGATATAATACCCTTTGTACAGGCAGTTCTTGAATAATGCCCTTTGTACAAGCAGTTCTTGATACAATACCCTTGTGTCAGGCATCCCTTGATATAATAACCTTTGTACAGGGCAGTTCATTGACATAATAACTTTTGTGCAGGGCAGTTCTTGATATACTACTCTATGTACAGGCAGTTTCGAGTTATAAAACCCTTTAACGGGCATCCTTCATATACTACGCTATGTTACAGGCAGTCCTTGATAAATACTCTGTGTACAGGCAATTCTTGATATAATACTGTTTTTGTACAGGGCAGTCCCTTGATATAAGACCCTTGTACAGGGCAGTTCCTTGAGTAATACCCCCTTGTAACAGGCAGTCCTTGATATAATACCCCTTTGTACAGGGCATTCTTGATATAATACACTTTGTACAGCATGCTTGATATAATATAACCCTTTGTACAGGCAGTTCTTGATATAATACTCTTTGTACAGGGCATTCGTGATATAATACCCTTTGTACAGAGCATTCTAGATATAATACCCTTTGTACAGGGCAAGTTCTTGATAATTACTCTTGTACAGGGCAGTTTTCCTGATAATTGCCCTTTGTACGGGCAGTTCTTGATATAATACCCTTTGTACAGGGCATCTTGATATAATTCCCATTGGTACAGCATTCTTAATATTATCTCTTTGGTATAAGACAGTCCTGATATAATAACCCTTTGTACGGCAAGTCCTTGATATAATACCCTTTGTACAGGCAGTTTCTTAATATGATACTCTATGTACGGCCATTCTTGATATAATACCCTTTGAATCAGGGCAGTCCTTTGTAATAATACCCATTGTAACAGGCAGTCCTTGATATAATACCCTTTTTGTACAGGCAGTTCTTGATATAAACTCTTTGTACAGGGCAGTTCTTGTTAAAATAAGAAGTACCCTTTGTACTGGGCAGTCATTGACAAGCACAGACTGATAATTTTCTGAATTGACAACAGTCCATGACACAATGTGAACTGCTGTATTGGGGTGTTAAGTTCGTTACAAACTACACGTTGAACATGTTAGGAAGGTATACAGTGACCCCGTACACGTTTGAAATTGCTGTATTATTGAAAGACATGTATGAACATAATACTCGAAATTCCACTACTGTTATAGGGGAAGAGAGACTGACCTATACAGACGGCACATTAACAGAGGTAGGTAAGACAGTGGACATGAATACAGCGTTGAACAACACGTGATGCCCAGGACACTGCAAGAACAGGTCTCTCCAATGAAAGACTGCATTACTTCATGGCCAAACAGGGCTTCCTGTCACCCTCCACAGTTAGAAATAATAAGTTCAATGTGATCATCCAGTACATGCTTACTGGTTCGAAAGTGACCTTGTGGTGCCAGCCAGTGGAGTGATTGTGTCCCCACTGCTCTACCTCCATGTTAGACTTGAATTGTTAAACTGTAGGTACCATGGTCTTCCTGGACATTCGGCCATTTGCTGTAGTGTGTATCCTCACCTATCTGTCTGTCTGTCCTGTCAGTCTTCTATCCAATCTATCTATCTATCTAACTATCCTATCTATCTATCCTATCTATATAGCAATCTATCTATCTATTCAAGAATTCATATTGAATAATCTTTTTTGTATTTGTTTTTTTATTTTTATAAAAGGGCATGCATTCATCAAGTTCAGCATCTAACACTTACACACACTAGATTATGATATTACTAATTGTAAACTCTCTCTCTCTCTCTCTCTCTCTCCTCTCTCTCTCTCCTCTCTCTCTCTCATCTCTCTCCTCCTCCCTCTCTCTCTTTCTGTCTGTCTTTCAGGCTGGTCTGTCTGTCTGTCTGTCTGTCTGTTCTCTTTCCTCTCCTCTCTCTCTCCCTCACTGTCCTCTGTCTCTGTCTCTGTCTCTCTCTCTCTCTACTCTCATCTCTCCTCTCTCTCTCTCTCTCTCTCTCTCTCTCTCTCCACGCACGCACTGCATGGCTCGCGTACGGAAGTTTATCCATTAAAGGCGTTTCCTTACAGAAAGAATTCTTCATACATCTTGAAGACAAGTTTCACACCGACACCTACGTAATCCCAAAAGTCATTACAGTTCATGTAGTATTTTGAAAAGAAAAAAAAATCGTGTGCCCTATTTAGAACATGGAAAGACTCCACGTTCAGTGTACTGATTCGCCATCAACACACTCCTATAACAATTCCCTACAATTCAACACCCTTCCTAGACAAGTCATACAAGTCAAAAACCTTTCCGGAACAAGTAATGCAAGTCAACACCCTTCCTAACAAGTCATACAATCAACACCCTTCCTAGACAAGTCTTACAAGTCAACACCCTCCTAGACAATCATACAATCAACACCCTGCCCTAGACAAGTCCATCCAAGTCAACCACCCTACCCGAGACAAGTCATACAAGTCAACACCCTTCCTAGAAAAATCATACAATTCAACGACGCTTCCTGAACAATCAATACAAGTCCAACAACCTTCCTGAACAAGTCATACAATTCAACACCTTCACTTATACAAGTCAACACCCTTCCTAGACAAATCATACAAGTCAATACCCTTCCTGAACCAGTCATACAAGTCAACACCCTTCCTAGACAAGTCCAACAATCAACACCCTTCCTAGACAAATCATAACAATCACAACACCCCTTCCTGAACATGCATCAAGTCAACACCCTTCTGAACAAAGTCATGCCAAGTCAACACCCTTCCTAGACAAGTCATACAAGTCACACCCATCCTGAACAAGTCATACAAGTCAACACCTTTCTAAGACAAGTCATACAAACAACACCCTTCCCTAGACCAGTCGTACAAGTCAACACCCTTCCTGAACAAGTCATACAAGTCAACACCCTTTCTTGACAAGTCATACAAGTCAACACCCTTCCTAGACAAATCATACAAGTCCACACCAATCCTAGACTAATCATACAAGTCAACCCCTCCTAGACAAGTCGTACAAGTCAACACCCTTCCTAGAAAAGTCGTACAAGTCAACACCCTTCCTAGACAAGTCGTACAAATCAACACCCGTCCTAGACCAAGTCTACAATCAACACCCTTCTAGACAAATCATACACTTCGACGGAACCCAAGTGTTCAGTTCCAAGAGTCTGTGACTACTTAAGTACAAAAGGCAACCAGTGTCGCTCTGTCACGTTTACTGAACTACTGTTATAGCTGAACACTGCAAACAGTTTTGAATATGACGTAACAGACGTACATAAGTCTTGTTTAAAGCAAACACCTGCTACAGTGTTGGATATGATGTAAAAGGACATAACACCATGTTCTTGACAGCAGCCAACATGAGATATTTATGAACAGTACACATCCTTCTTTTCTGGAGAAAAGAAAATAAAAAGATTGAAGCAGAAGAAGAAGATAAGAAGATAAAGAAGAAGAGTAAAGACTGTGACCTAGGAATTCTGTCAGAGACACGTAAGACCGTCATGGCGAAAGCATGTCCAGTCTGAGTTGTACGTGTCATTTACCTGTGCGAACAGCACGAGTAGGCCGCGAATGCACACGCAGTTGCCAGACGGTGGCGTTTTTGTCGCCGTTGGGCTCTGCAGTCATAAAGTTGGGCTGGTACACCATTGGGAACGCTCCCGTGAGGTTCAGTCGTATTTCATCCCAAATGCCATTACATAATGGCATCTGCCAGGAAGCAGTTATGCCCATTTTACGTCCTAACGGAATGCCCTGTGCTGGCCTCACCCCATGTGAACACAGCACAGGCGTTCCAAGGGTGGTGGAGGATTGATGAGCAGCTGGTTTGGTCGGCAGTTGAGGACAATACTGAAACAGTCACTTATTGTATTTGTCTTTCTGGTTAAATATACAGAACCACGATATCCAAGTAAATCCGAAATGGTCGTATTTAACAACAAATATCCAAATACATAACCCTATTCTTTGTATGATATACAGAAAGGAAACGATGCTCATTTAAGTAATTTAAAACAGAAGGAAACGGTGCTCGCTTAGTAATTTAAACAGATAAGGAAACGGTGTTCCCTCCCCCTTCCTCATTTAGTATTTTAAAACATAAAGGAAACGTGCTCATTTAGTAGTTAAAACAGAAAGAAAACGGTACTCATTTAGTATTAAAACAGAAAGAAACGGTGCTCATTAGATTAAAACCAGAAAGAAACGGTGCTCATTTAGTAGTTAAAACAGAAAGGAAACGGTGCTCGCTTAGAATTAAAACAGAAAGGAAACTGGCACAACACCGTGTCACTGTGACATTGGCCAAGTGCCGCGAGAGAGTTCCAACGTTCGTTTGGAAATGGGGTGAGGTGGGGTGGGGGAGGTGGGGAGTGGGTGAAAGGCGGGTAGGGGAGGTGTTACCGGTCACAGGGGTGACTGAAATGAAGTATGGCTTTGGGGGCTGATGGTGGTGTAGGGAAAAAGATTTCAACTGACCCGCCTGCCCCCTACAACCCCCCCCCCCCCACCCACCCCCCCCCCTGACACCCCCCCCCCTGCCACCGCCTAACTCCCTCCCCCACCCTCAGCCCCCCCCCCCCCACCCCCCGCCCCCCCCCCCACCCGGCCCCACCCCACCCCCATCCCCACCATAAATGACCCCCCCCCCCCCCGGCCCCCCCCCTCGCACCCCCCTCACGCCACCCCCCCCCCCCTCTTTTCCCCCACCCCACCCCCACCCCCCCCCTCCCCCCCCCCCCACCCCCCCCCCGCCACCCCACCCACACTCTTCCGAAGCCCCCGCCCTCCCCCCCCACCTCTCCCCCCCAACCCACCCCCCACCCCCCCCTCCCCCCCCTCCCCACCACCCCCTCCCCCCCCCCCTACCGCCCCCCCCCCCTCCCCGCCCCCCCAAACCCTAAACCCCCACACCCCAACTCCCTCATTCCCAATCCATTCATGTGGTTAGTGCAAGGTAAATTTTATTAGGAGGAAAAAAATGGAAAAAAGAAAAAAAAAAAAAAAAAAAAACACGAGTCAAGTTACTGATCAGCACAGACTGTCTGAGCGGATTCCAGATGGGACCCTTGCGGTCGGCTGGGCTATAAGCCATTACCTTACCTTAGACGTTGAACATTGCACCGGAAGATAAACACCAACCAACCAACCCAACCAACCAGACAAACATCTGAGCACATTTCCTTTGCTTACAATTATTTAGGAAACACGCGTCCATATGAACCACCAGTCTGCCACTTCTCTTCATCACCTCAGTGCAATGATGAGGCACACACAACACACACACAACACACCCACGAAAGAACAAAAAAAAATCATAATCAAAACGGCTTCATCTGATGAAGACCATCCAAGAGCAGCAATACTACCGAAAACGACGCTAGTATTCTGGATAGAGTTTGGTGACTTTTTACTTACAGAACAACAAATGAAAAAGAATTTCAAAGGAAGAGAGTTTTAGAACTTACCCGCCAATGACATTGACAAACAAAGCACAAGACAAGACACACGATGCATTTCAACCACTTGGGTCTTCATTCAGGCCCCGAAAAATAATCACATTTAAAACATGTGGGACAGTACAAACTACGAAAAAACAAAAAACAAAAAAGGGGAATCAAAAATGACTTATCCGTAATTCTTCAATGAAGGCGGAAATGACATGAGGCCAGGTGATTATGGAGAGGAAACCGAGGGGGGGGGGGGGGGGGGGGTTGGTCAGGGAGGTGTTGTGTTGTGATATGATAGGGTTTGTGTGTCCAGTTTATTAAGGATGGTATTATATCTTTGTGATGGTTGTGGTAAGGTGGATAGATAATGATGGAAAAAAAAAAAAAAAAAAAAAAAAAAAAAAGGAGAGTAGAGGTGTGGTGTTTGTGTGGGGGGGGGGGATTTAAGGGGAAGGATCAAAACAAAATAAGATTTAGATAGATGGAGGGTTGCTGTAACTACTGTAGAAGTGAGTGAAGAGGATGTGGTGGTGGTGTATGTATTGGTGTGTATGTGAGATGAGTATGTGTGTGTGTTGGTAGGGGATATTGCCAACAGATGTGGAAAGGTGGGTAAATGTGTGTTTGGTTTAATGTTGGATATTGATGCCTTGGGGGTGTAGTGTGCCCATTTGGAATGAGATGGGATACTTGAGTTGTGCGTTCAAGCTGTCACTCTGTGACTGCCAGAGTGCCATAATACCATGAACAATGGTCCGAGTTGTTTGGGTGGTGGTTGAAGTGTAGGGCGACGGTTTTGGGTCCGGTGTGGCGGATAACAGCCAGATGTTCAGCGATGCGTGTATTCAAGTGTGCGGACGTTATTCCCCCCTATTAGAACTTGCCACAGCACAGCTGGCATGGATGGCATATATAATGTTGCGGCTCTGACATGAAAATGTGCGTTTGAACTGTGAAGAGTTTCTTTGGGCCCTGTAAGATGGGGTCTTGGGGGTTTGGTGAGAGGGGCAATTTTTGCATTGGTGGATTGGAGCAGGAGGGAGTACCTGGTGGTGTTAGCGGTGTGTCTGTTCAAACTGGATCGCACGAGGAGGTCTTTTGAGGTTATTGTCACGTTTTGAGAATGTGATCATGGGTTAGTATGGAAGGCGGGTTTGTGTTATTGTATAAGGTGCCAATTGGATTTGAGGATACCTCAGAATGGGAGGGTGTGCGGGTTGTAGAGGAGGTAGGCTGTGGGTCTGTCTGTCTTGGTTTGATGCTGGGAGCCAGAGCAGATGTTCTGGATACAGCTAGGTGCGGCGAGTGCTGGCATTGATGATGAACTGGGGTATCCGCGGTGGTGAAGAAATAGTGACCTTATGGCTGCAGATGGGTAGTGAAGTCTTCCCTCGCTGGAGCAAGAGTCTGCGGAGACGGAGAAAATGGAGTATGGGATGCTGTCTTTTAGTGTGTGGGTTGTGGGAGGAAGATAGTCAAGGTAATGCATGTGCGTTCGTGGGTTTGTAGAAAATGGAGGTTTTGAGTAGGCCTTCTTCTAGGGATATGGAGATGTCTAGTAAGTTGACCGACTGCGAATGGTGTAAGGTATGACGGATAGATGGAATGAAGGTCTGGGCAAAGTTGAGGAAGATGCGCGAGCATGTTTTGGCATAGATGTGGCCACCCAGACCATCATCGATATACCTTTTGTTACAGTATCACAGGTGTGGGGCCAGTGGTATGTGTTGTTGTAAGGCGGTGGTACGACGTGTCCCGCAAGAAAGAGGCAAAGCATATAGGCTGGTCCATTTTTGGTAACCATGGCAACACCACTAATTTGTGAGAATGTGTGCTTGTTGAAATTGAAATGTTTTTCATGGTGAGGACCTAATTCAGCGAGTCTGACCTAAGTGGTGGTGGATGGGTGTTTGTTGGTTGGGGGGGGGGGGGTTGGTTGGTGGTTGGGGGGGCCGTGTGTCAAGGCAATATGTGAGGGCCCTTAGTCCATCAGAGTGGGGGGATGGGAAGTGTAGAGTGACACCACGTCAAAGTGTGAAGATGAGGCTGGTTGAAAGCGGGTCTGTATTGAGTGCGAGTTTAATCATGTTGAGTGTGTGGGTTGTGTCTATGAGGTAAGGGGGGGGGGGTGGGGGAGGCCTTTTGTACTATGGAGGTTAAGGAGGAAATACTAGTATTGCTAAATTGTTCAGTGGGAAGCTGCAGGCTGAAACAATGGGTCTGCCAGTGGTTCATTTTTGTGTATTTTGGGGAGTAGGTAGAAGTGGGCTGTTTGGTGTCTGTCATAATGAGGAGTTTAGGCTGTAGAGGGTAGATAGTTGAATCTGATTTCTTCTTGATTGAAGTTAGCAATGAGTTTCTTGGTGTTGAGGGAGGGGTGAATGGTTGTGAGTGGGGTTGTAGAAATTTTGTGTTGGACAGTTTGTTTTTGTTGCGTCTGCAAGGTAATAGTTGATTTGTTCCCAAACATACCACTCTTGCAACCACCCACCTTGTCTGCTGGTTTGATGACAATGTCCTGTCGTAAACTCGTAGTGATGAGGGCTTTTTGTTGGTTTTGTGAAAGGTTGCAGTGTCGACATGTTTGGATTTGATCCGGCTGATGTCTATTTTGCATGTTTTTATGTAGAGTTCATACTTCACTATTTGTTTCGGAGTGGTGGCCGGAGCATGGGGGTTTGAATAGTTTGAGTGAAGGTGTCGGATTTGGGGTGGTGGGGGCCGGGTATGTTTTTCAAGTGCTGCCATCCAGCGAATTTCGTATAAAACCTTTCCCACGTCAATGTGTTCTGGTGATTGTTGGAGGTGGGTTGAGTAGGATAATTTCAGTCCTTTTGTTAAGACTGATCTTCATCGTCAGAGATGGGAGGTTGTCGGGAGCAGTAGACGAGAGGGTGTGTTGATCAATGGTGGTAGTGGGGTCAGGGTGTGGGTTGTGAAGCAGAAGGGTCCGGGCGAGTAGTTGTTTTGAACTGTTTTGTAATTGTGATAGTTGTTTTGTTTGTCGGGTTGCAGTGGTTGTAAATGAGTTGGTTGTTGTATGATGAGTTTGTCCTGAGTTTGGAGCAGGTGCTTGGCACGATGAATTGTTGTTTGTTGTTTGAAATGTTGGAGAAGGTTGGAGAGAGATTTCATGGAGCAAACTGAGTGTTATTATATGTGCCAACATGAGATGACGACTGGACCGGAGAGAATCTTTTCCCGGTGGTAGTGATGAGAGTGTGTAGGTTGTGATTGGAAGGTTTGGGACGTTAGAACCACGGGTTATGTTTAGTAAAAGGACATTGTTTAAGAAAGTGTAAATGGATGCTGATTTGGTTTTCTGAAACAGTGTTTTTTGGCAGAGCCAGTTGCGAAAGGTTGGATGGTGGGTGGTAGAAACTGAATGGACCTGCAGAAGCAGGCACTGGGTACGGGAGAAAATTTGGGCAATGGCATGTGTTTGTGTGTGTTAGTGGATGTTGGGCAGGTATGAACAGAGACAGTGGGGAACCAAGAATGCACCAAAGACGATTGAAAGTGTTGTTGGAAGTGGAGTGATGGAAAGGAAGGTGGGACCAACCAACACAAAGCCCCAAATCCCTACGAAGAACGACAGGACATTGTCATCAAACCAGCAGACAAGGGTGGTGCAGGTGTATTTTTGGGACAAACAACTAAACATACAGAAAAAAAGCACAAAAACAACTGTCCAACACAAATTTCTACACCGCACAACAACCACACCCCTCCCTCAACAACCAGAAACACATTGCAACTCAATCAAAGAAGAAATCAGATTCAACAATCTACCCACTAACAGCCTAACACCTTAACATTATGACAGACACCAAACACCCACCTTCTACCTACTCCCCAAAATACACCAAAATGAACACACCGAGCAGACCCAATTGTTTTTCAGCCTGCAGCTGGCCCCACTGAACACTTTCGCAATACCTAGATTACCTCCTTCAACCCATCGTACAAAGCCTCCCCACAGACCTCTAAGAACACAAACCCACACACTCAACAATGATTTAACTCGCACAATAACAGACCCCGTCATTTCAACCCAGCCTCCTCTTCACACTTGACGTGGTGTCCACTAACACTTCCACCCCCACACTGAAGACTAAAGGCCTCACATATTTCCTTGACAAACGGCCCCCCAACCAACAACACCCTCCCACCACCCACACTTGTCAGTACTCGCTGAAATTAGTCCTCACCCTGAACACCTTACACATACAACAAGGCGACACATTCACACAAATATAGATGTGTTGCCCAGGGTCACCAAAATGGGACCAGCTATGCTTGCTCTTCCTGGGACACTTGGAACACCGCCAACTCAAACACTACACAGCCCCACACCTGAACTAGAACAAAAGGTAAATCGATGATGACTGGGAGCCACATCAATGCCAAAACAAACCCCCAACTTCCTCCAACTTTGCCCATACCTTCCATCCATCAATCCACTATACCTACCACCATTCGCAGTCCGTTCAACTTCCTAGACATCACCATCTCCCTAAAGAAGGCCTAGCACGAAAACCTCCATTTCTACAAACCCACCGACGCATCATGCATACTAGACTACTCATCCGCCCACAACCCACACACTAACATACAGCCTCCCCAACTCACAATTTCTCCGTCCTCCGCAGACTCTGCTCAGCGAGGAAGACTTCACTACACAAAGCAGCCAAAAAGTCACAATTCTTCACCAAACCGCGGATACCCCAGTATCCATCATCAAATCAGCACACCGCCGCACCATAGCAGTAACCAGACATCTGCTCAGGACACCCAGCATCCAACCAAGACAGACAGACCCACAGCCAACCTCCACTACCACACGCACCCCCACCCCTCTGTAGGATCCTCAAATCCAATTGGCACATTATATACAAAACCACAAACCCGCCCTCCAAACCAAACCCAAGATCAACATTCAAAAGTGACAAACCTCAAAGACTCTCCTCGTGCCGATCCGTTAAACAGAACCACTGCTACACCACCAGGTACTCACCCCTGCTCCAAACCCAACTGCAAATCTGCCCCCTCACCAAACCAACACCAACTACAGTGCCCCAAAAACTCCTCACAGTCAAACGCACATTTTCAAGTCAGAGCCGCAGCATTCTCTATGCCATCCACTGCCAGCTGTGGGCCCAGATCTACATAGGGAAACGTCGACGCACACAAGAACACCGCATCGCTGTGAACATCTGGCTGCAACCGCCACCACCGACCCAAACCCGTCGCCCTACACTCTCAACCACACCAAACACAACATCGACCATGTCAAAGTTTATGGCACACTGGCAGTCCAGAGTGACAGCTTTGACGCACAACTCAGAAATCCCATCTCATTCCAAAACTGGGCCCACTACACCCCCAAGGCATCAATAATCCAACAATAACCAACACACATACCCACCTCTTCCACATCAGTGGCAATATCCCCTACCAACACACACACAGGTACACCGCACACATACACACACACTTCATACACCACCACCACATCCTCTTCACTCACTGTCATACAGTAGTTACAGCAACCCACCATCAATCTAATCCTTAAATTTTGTTTTTTGATCCTTCCCCATTAAAGCCCCCCCCCACACACCACCACACACCTTTCTTCTCTCCTTTTTTTTTTTTTTTTTATTTTTTTTTTTCCCATCATTATCTATCCACCATTACCACAACCAACACAAAGATATCATACCATCCTAATAAACTGGACACACAACCCTATCATATCACACACACACACCTCCCCTGACGCAACCCCCCCCCCCCCCCCCCTGTTTCCTCTCCCATAATCCCCCTGGCCTCATGTCATTTCCGCCTTCATGAAGAATTTCGGATAAGTCATTTTTCATTCCCCTTTTTTGTTTTTTGTTTTTCGTAGTTTGTACTGTCCCACATGTTAAATGTGATTTATTTTTTCGCCTGATGAAGACCCAAGTGGTTGAAATGCATCGTGTCTTGTCTTGTGCTTTGTTTGTCAATGTCATTGGCGGTAAGTTCTAAAACTCTATTCCTGATCTTGCTTCGTTCGCCGCCTTCAGTCACTCCATTTTGAAACAAATAGAAAGAAAAAAAAAGCAAGAAAGAGAGAAAGGGGGGAGGGAGGGAACATACACAGAAAAGAGAAGGAAAAGACTAATGCAAACAATCACACACAAAAAAGAAATTCCCGCGAAGCGGATTCGAACCACTGACCTAAGGATTGCTCCAGCGTCACCACTACAGTCCTCCGCTCTACCAACTGAGCTATCACGGGACACTGACATTGTCCAAACATTATGTATATAATTTCAAAGCGCATTTTCTTAACTCTCAAACAAAATAAAACGAAACAAATGCACAATCAAAACAATAAAACAACAACAACAACTTAAAATGCCCGTTCGAATGGATTTGTATGGATTGGATTGGATCGAATGGACAATAGGGATGATATTGAACGTGAACAGCAGCGATCGTCAGCTTGTATGCTGCGCTGCGTGACAGCATCTGTGGAAAGGTCACCCGATCAGCAGTTCCGTGGACACAGACGATGGGCAGGTAACGATGACGGGGGCCTCTAAATAAGGACTTTTTAAACTTTTTTTTAATCAGAATTTTATCATTTTTTTTTTCATAATGAAAAAGGGCGGCTTGGCTCCAATGTAAAAGGCAGAAGAAGAAGCGAATCGTAAGCTGACCGGTTCGAATTTTCTTCTTCTTTTTATTTTTTTTATTTTCCTTCTCTCTCTCTCTCTCTCTCTCTCTCTCTCTCTCTCTCTCTCTCTCTCTCTCTCTCTCTCTCTCTCTCTCTCTCCCAATTTTATTTTAGTTGCAGTTTACATTTTTCCCCTTGTGGATAGATTTGGATGATATCAATCTTCTCCAAGGAGAAGACTCGTACCCATTTCTTTTCTTTCTTTTTTTTTTCTTTTTTCTTTTTTTCTTTTTTCTTTTCCTTTTCTTTCTCCCTGTTTCACAATTTTAGTTGCAGTTTATATATTTTTTCCTTTGTGGATCTTCTTCAAGGAGAAGATTCGTACCATTTTTTTTTTTTTTTTGGCTTTTTAATTAATCAAATGTTATTTTAAAACAAAATCACAAATTGCGAATAAGGACCACAAAACACACAAGACAATGAGAACAACCACAAAACCTAATCATCATGATCATCATCATCATGATCATCATGATCATCATCATCATCATGATGATAAGCATCCTCATCGTCATTAATCCGTTAAAGGGCATGATAGGCCTACACGTGTTTGTTTCTTTGTCAATCAAAGACCTAAAATATAGCAAGTATAATCACAGACAAACACACGGGAAAAAAAGTTAAATAATGAAAACAAAATGACGACCCTGCTAAGAAC
>JAFLJL010018469.1:17357-34337 GCA_018398815.1 Conus ventricosus | reverse complement strand
GATTTTATGTGCATGACCACCAGTTTGGAAAACGTAATTGCTTGCTGTTTATTATTAATTATTTCTGTGCTTCCTGCAATTTAGATGACAGTGGTCAGTGACAATGACCAGTGATCAGTTTGATGCCAATTCCATATTTTAAAAAAAAAAGGTTGACTCGCAGAATATCGTTGTGGTATGGGCGTTTCTCTGCTCCTTTCATGACCAGTTTTCATGTTGTAAATTCCATGTTTTCTCTACTTGATTGCATATTATTTGAACTTCTAATCACTGTGACTTGTGCATGTGTACGCATGTGTATGTATATATAATATATATATATATATGTGTGTGTGTGTGTGTGTGTGTGTGTGTGTGTGTTTGTCTGCCCGTGGTGTGTGCGTGTGTGTGTGATGAGCATTTTTTTCCCCTATCTTTCATGACGTAGTTGACCTGTAGTCACTTGATGGTCTATCTATATTTTTTTTAATATGTACGTCTCTTCTTAATATGATGAAGGCAAGAGAGGTAGAGAACTATAAAAGGCGGCTTTTGGCTCACCCCGGTCTCCCCGGCTTTAGCCGGTATCGACCGGGCGAATCCAAAAGCCGCCTTTTATAGTTCTCTACGAAGTATTCAAAGGAACGACCCTACAAACATGCACACTGTGTTGGGTTGCCCGTTTTCAATACTAATTTACAAAACTTTTCAGATTTTAGTTTTTGCTTAATCCTATGTTTTTCCTGATCATTTTCAATAACAATCATTTTCGCGCAAACATTCATCAAATGAGTCTCTGTCTTTCATGTGAAATAAAACTACAGTCTTTAACTGTTCTCTAAAGTCTTTTTAAAACCGAATTATATTTCTGACATAAAATCCACACACACACACTGCAGGTGAGAGAGATTGGCTTATGCAGGCTGTTTTTTAAAGGCATGCAGTGAAGCGCAGCACTCCCCAGAGATTTCAATAGAAGCATTCAGAGCAAGCTAGTGGTCTCCACTCATGCACCGTTGGATTTGTAAAGCCAGTCAGCACACATGAAAAGCGAGAGTTAAATACTTCATAGTGCAGTTCTGAATAGCGAGATTTCTGTAAGTGGCTGAAAGGATTTTGCTCATTCATTCCCGCTGACGTTGGCAACCGACCTTAGCTGTCTTGTCATTCTCTTGGCAGCAGTAATGAATATCTATGTTAAAGCAAGTTTTGTGACTTACTTCTGCGTGTGCGGCCCATTTATTTTCGGTTTGACATGTGACATTGTTCCTGGGGTTGACATTGTTTTTGGGGTTGACATATAAAAAAGGTATTGGCACTGTTTATAGTTACGCGTTCTTGGAGACATGCAGTCAGTTTTAAAATGACGGATCAGGCAACAACATCGGGAACATCAAGAACTGTTGAAAGTTTTTTAGCCAGCGTTCCACTTAAAAAAGAACATTTAGAAGATCAAATAGCGAAAAGGGGAAAAGAGTTGAGAAAGATAAAGAGACAAAGAGTGAAACAAGAAGAAAGAGTAAAACTAGAAGGACAAAAATTAAAATCATTGATTGATAAAGAAAAAAATGTGAAAGCTGCTCTTGATGAATTAAATATTCAATGGGATGTGGCAGAGGATTCACAGACATTTAAGGTAAGTTTATTATTATAATTTGTAGTTGTTTTTAAAATTATAGCATTTTTTACTGATAATAACTATATTATATTCTGAACATCTGTTTCTTATAAATAATCAAAGGTGCGCGCACACACACCTACCCTGCCCCCCCCCGCGCATGCACACACTCAAGTCATCCTCAAGTCATCCACAAGTTCTTACTTAAGTCATCCTTAAGTCATCCTCAAGTCATCCACAAGTTCTTACTTAAGTCATCCTTAAGTCATCCACAAGTTCTTACTTAAGTCATCCTTAAGTCATCTTCAAGTCATCCACAAGTTCTTACTTAAGTCATCCTTAAGTCATCTTCAAGTCATCCTTAAGTCATCCACAAGTTCTTACTCAAGTCATCCTCAAGTCATCCTCAAGTCATCCACAAGTTCTTACTCAAGTTTTTACTCAAGTTCTTACTTAAGTTACCTCAAGATCATAACTAAGTCATCCTCTAAGTACAACCAAGTTCTTATTCAAGTTATCTTATAATTATCAAAAAAAAAATACAATCTATGTTTTTATCTTAAATAGTAGATGTCTAATATAGTACACCACACGCCTCAAAAAACGCGTCATCGTTGAGGATGTCTTGCTCAGCGTTTTCTGCGCGAGATCGGTCAGCATAAATCTTAATGAAGTTCTTACATCCTAAGCAACCGCATTGATTACAATTCAGGTCTATGGAAATGTCTTTTATAGACTCCATGTCTTTATTTATTGACTTCATCATTTTTAATACGCCATGATCTATTTTTATTAAAAAAATTTTAAAATATTATTGCATCTGAAATGGATCAAAATGATCTTTTGTTATTGGCGGTGCTGGCGTGCTGTTGTGTTCGGCTTCTGTATTTAGCGGTGGAGATTGTTTGGGCTCTTGTTTTTGCCAGCGTTGTTTATATATTTTATAACCGTAATAACCGCCCCCAGCAGCAGCAAGGGCGCCAAAAATGACAACAGTTTTAAGTTCAATATTCCATGAAGACTTTGGTGCTGTAGGCCTTGAATCACATGGAGTTTTTATAGCTGGCATTGAATCAACTTGTTCTGGCGTTGGCGGTGTTATGTTTTCATGATGAGTTATATTTTGTGATTGTAACTGTAATTTTTTTTGTTTGTTCCACTCAGCTAATTTTTTTCCTCCCGCAATGCGTCCAGGATGAGGTGTTTTAGTGACCACTTTCACCTGATTCAGTGTTTTCTGATTCTGCTGATTTTCTGGCTCGTTCATTTTGAAGGGAAATAAAAAACTATATGATTAAAAGTTTAAATTAATCCCATGATTAACGGCGATAACAATGTTCCAAATCTGTAGTATAAATCACATCCTAGAGACTCTAATGACTTTGTTAAAACTGGATCCTGTGTTAAATCATACATAAAATCTTGTTCAGAATCAATGGGAGCAAATTTACCGACTAGTTTAGTGTACAAACTAAGAACCGTTTGCCCAACGCTTTTCACCATTCTAGACCCCAACTGCGCTTCATACTGTTATGATACTTTAAAATGTCTTGCGGCGACATCTGTTGAATCTGTTCTATGCTGAATTCATTTCCGAGGAACTGCTTTGTTTTTCCACATGCTGCCAAAGAATACAACCTCTCCTTTTTTGGCATAATAGCTTGGTCATCAACCTGGTCATTCATAAGTTCAAGACAGTGTTGGCCACCCTGTAGCTGTAGTAGATCATCGGTGTTCATGTTTTTATTAATTATTATTATTTTATTTTTTAAAAATGAGCGCTGAAAAAAACTGTTGCCAACCTTGTATACCATTCTGCCGTTATTGGAGGTCTAAGTGAGGATACACAATGCTTGGTAAAAGCTTGTTAAAAATTAAACCAGCAGATCTTGGCAAACTAGACTTTGAGGATGCAGCAAAACTGATTGCAATCATTGCAGCTTCATTTGCTACGAAAGATTTTCTAGTTAAGCAAGGAATAATTCCAGATAGTATCAATATGTAAAAAAAAATACATTTATAAAAAATGGCTTCACTCGTAATGATGATAGGTGGCGCTGTGGTGAATGCGCTTGCCTTTAGCGGAAGTAATTACGCATTTAGTAAACTGCGGGATGACGGCGAGAGAAAAAGACATAACAAAGCTATGGAGCAACTAGCAGCTGCACAAGATCACTATGAAAAGCAGAGAATCGAGCAGTTAGATTTTATTAATAACACCCTGAAAAAACAGGGACATGCAGCTTACACATTTAAAGACGTTGACCAGGCAATAAAAGAATATTATCTTGTAAACAGGCAAACCAATCGAAACATTGCCCCCACCAAAATTCAGTGACTTTTATCAACCATCAGAAAACAAAAGATGCAAGAAAACGTGTTTGTTATCTTTGGTATGACCCTTGTGTATTTTATTGCACATAATATTGGCTGAATAAAAATGAACAAAATCTATTATTCGCCCAAAGGATATTGGAAGGGAATCACGGCAATAAAAAAGCTAAGCCAAGCGGCGGGAGTCAGTGAACAAACAGCAAAGGAATGGTTATCTAAACAAGCGATTTGGCAAAATTATTTACCTGCCCCTAGACGAATACAGGACCACACTTTGTTAATACAACTCCAAACGACACCCCTCAAATGGATCTTCTATATTTACCCCATGATACGATTAGACGAAAAGGTTTAAGTACGCGCTCACAGTCATTGACATAGCTTCAAGATATAAAGATGCGGAACCATTAACGCAAAAGAGTGCTTCTGCTGTTGCTGTTGCTATACAACTGATATACCAACGAGGCCCTTAACTTATCCTCGCATGATTCAAGTCGATGATGGAAAAGAATTTAAAGGCCAAGTGAATCAATTATTGTTAAAACATAGAGTTACCATTAAAAAGGCATTCCGGGAGTTCACAGATCACAGGCTTTAGTTGAAAACTTTAACAAACAGTTAGCCGAAAGACTTTTCTCCTACCAGTATCACAGAGAGCTTATTGACAATTCTCGCAACACAGAATGGGTTAGAAGACTGCCCTCAGTTTTGCCCCGCAATGAATAAGGAAGAATTTAAAGGCCTAAAACCAGTACAAGCAATCAAAAAACAAAAAATAATGTTGTTGAAGGAGAGTCTTCATCCGGCAAACTATTACCGTTTGGTTTGAAGTAAGGTACCTTTATTTACCGGGGGAAGCAGAAGGGGACACTCGCATCAGGGCAACAGATCCAGTTTGGAGTGTTGATCCATATGAAATAAAAAGAATTGTAAAAATGAATCCGCCCGTGTATTATTTACGAGAAACTGACACGACAAACAACCAGCTCCTCAAAGATCTTTTGTGAAAGAAGAACTGCAGATAATCCCACCAGACACAGTTCCAGTTGCTTAATTAATTTTTTAATTTACATAAAATGGAAGCTCAGAAGGAAGCGCAGAATGAAACAAGAATGATAAAGGAAGAGACTTGGGAATTGATACAGGAATCATATGATACGAGTTCTACTATTAAGGTAACATTTGCGGGGATTCATCGGCATCCAGATCGCCCGCTGCCCAAATCCCAAATTTTGATTGTCAAATATGGGGAAAAGAATATCTTCTTATAATAAAACTTGAGGAATATGAAGATGGTATGTAATTATGCCGTTCTCCAGTGTCCAATTGCATATGAAAACTCTGGATTAACAAACACACGTTTTGTGTTTGTTCTATCTAACGACTTCTTTGTTACAACTGTTGTGTTGATCTCATGTAGATTAGATCGCAGTTTTACGTTGTCATGATGAAAAGTCTTATTGTCAAACAATGCTTCTTTATAGTTGTCATGCGATATGTTTGACTGCACAACACTGCGAGATATTCCCTTTGCTTTCTTAATGGTTTTCTCCTGGCTCGAAATACTGTACATTTTTGACCTTAACCCCCTTCCTTGATCACCTTTCCAGAAAAATTCATCCTTCATCTTTCCTAAAACCTTCTTGTTGGTAATTGAATGTAAAGGCGAATCTTTAGGATAATCAGATGTGTCGTACCATCCTGCATGCCCTTTAGCTACTTCCATTTCCATGTCTTTATAGATGTCTTCAGTAGGGATATCTATAACAAAACTATCTGTATCTGTGTAAAGTACTCTGGACTCAGGATACAAGGGTTTTAAAGTAGTCATAAAGAAATTCTAACATCAAAAGCTTTGATAATTCTAAAACAGTAAACCCAATAAATACAGGCTTGTCCAATTTGACTTTCTTTTTTTTCATCATTATGCCAAAAAGCTGGTCATGAAATCTTCTGAAGTCCTGATAATTTGGTTTTGAAGTCAGCTTAATTGCTTCGTTCTCTTTGGTGACCAATCTAACATCTTTGCGCTTGTGCGGATTCTCCATAGTCTTTCCAAAACAGCTGTTGTTCATCAGCTTGAAAAAGTCTTTTTCTGAAGCATCTGTGGATTTAGTTCTAAGATCAGTGTTCTTCATGATGTATGGTTTCATGAACTGTTCTTGATCAAAAGCAATTATGCGATGAATTGCTGTCAACTTCAAACCGTGTCTTAAATAAAATTGCAGAAGTCTGTAATGGCATACATAATTTTTTTTGCCCGAAGATTAGGCACAAGTTTAGGCAGCTCTCTTGGATTCATCTTTAGACTTTCTGCTGCTAATGGATAGTCATTATGCAGGTCATGGAGTTCATGTGGATATTCTAAGTCAACTTCTAGAATGTATCCACGCTGTTGATCCGACGTCAAACTGCTCAACCACTTTAATGCCTTTTGAATATTTTTCGGATTGTCTTCTGTGTACATTTTAAAGTTACGTAATGGAAGTGATTGCGCCATTGCCCATCCATACAGATTGTTTGCATCTAAATACATGAGATAGTTAGACCTTTTACTCGGATCATAGTCGTCCAAGTATTTGTTGTTTACTTTACAGTAATGATGCGACGCCATACTAATTCCTCGCGCAATCCGTTTTCAATCATCTGAATCATTGGTAAATCTGACAATAAATCAATCTTTACTCCAGTAAACTTTAAGAAAGCGTCCCAGCTCATCCCGGGCGCAGAAATGTAATGCGCGGGATCCAGGCTATAATGTTTCATGCAGGTCTTTCTGTAATTTTCAAAAACGTCCGCCAACAAACATACATCTGCCATCAAGTAGGAGTCATGATAGTCTCCCATCGTTTTACAATCTAACTTCTGCCACGCATCTTGAGCATGCTGGTAATCTGAATCACTGATGTCCTTTCCTCTGAGACTAGAAAAGAACGCGCCTTTAGGAGGAAGTGTATCTTCGTCAAACCTTTCCCAACTGTTCATGTATTCACCCTTTCTAACAAGCGTTGGGTCAAAATATTCTTCCGTTATTGGGCAGGATTTTAAGGACATAGCCAGCGACTCTAATGAACCCATCATGTGCTGCATAGAGTCATAAAAAGACATGTTATTTAAAGTGAAACACATGTACTTTTCTGATGACTGTGCAATACATGACACCCTGAAGGAGTCGGTTACTGCTTTCATTATAAGATGAGAGTCGTAACCTCGCAAGTTGTGAAAGAAGATGGGCAGCTTCCATGTCTTTGGGTCAAACTTTAGTTGAAGATTGCATTTACTATGTGCTGCTCCTCTAAACCTTCCACTAATGTGATCATGGTCTCTTACTTTTGGATTGCTTCTTCACTGAGTTCTAAACCACAAATCCAACAATGTGTGGCTGAGTCATACTGTTCTTGGTCTTCGGGCGTCATTATGATTTCAGATAAATTCAGATTATTAGAACAGTCATTGCGCACTTGCTGCATGCGCTGTAAAAATCTTCTAGCCGCATTTGGTCCTCTGTATAATTCTGGTTCCGAATGAGCGCCATCCGACCTAACAACAATGAAAGCAAATGAACAAATCTGATGATTACTCATTAAGACTGTTTTTCGAAGTTTTTGTGGCGCTGGCCCTTCATAAGGAACAATGAGTGATTCGAAGTCTGCGTAAACAACGTATGGAGAATTTTGCAGTTTTTTCCAGTTCTTAAAACTAACTTTAGATCCGGGTGGGGGCGTAATTAGTTCTGTATTACAGTCAACTGGGCCAATACAATGTTTCTTTATGTTCGCTTGCGGCTTGAACAGATGGCATTCTTGTTAAACATTTTCTGCAGAATTCTTGTTTATTTTTATGCTTTGAAGTATGCCGCAATAATCTACTCATTGTTCGTTATCGCGGCAGCGGTGAAAACATCAGTAGTAAGTCAACATGATTTTTGTCTGGATCGCCAATCGTTGGGCTGTTCTTGGACACTCTGATGGGCTGTAGATTTGTTTCCTCATCCCATGTGTAAACATTAACAGTTATTGGTTTGTTTTGTTCTTCAAACTGATCAATGGAATCACGCTAACGGGAAAGGATATTCCGCTAAAGTTAAGATCATTGATGTAAGGGTGATAGTTAGACACTCTCTCTGCGTTTTGCGGGCGTAATGCAGCCTTGCGAGAACACACCACATGAAACATTGTTGTCTGTATTCTTTGTTTAGAACTGCTCGTTTTGCTACTAACGCTGGAGGTATTAGAATGTAAGACCTGCCTACAATCGGCGCATACTTAGACTGTTTTAATCTGATCTCTAGGACTTCGCCCTCTGACCAACCAGAGCCTCTCATTTTGGCTTCTTCGGCGGCCACATCAAACTGCGTAAGCATTTGGTCTGCCCAACCAGGTGTTAAGTCATTATGAGAAAGAATAGTCTGCTGTTTAGTCGAGACCCAGACTTCTAGGTTTTCTTCATTTATTGTTACATAGTCGATTAAAACAGCTAACATTACTTTAACTGGTGGGTCTATTGTTAGTTTACCCGGAACTTGAGAAATAGCATGAGCAACACTTGCCCGTACGCTTGCTGGATCAATGACTTCTAAATCAATATCATTCAGTGCTCTTGATAAATTTTCTTGCATTGCTTCAAAAATTCGTCTGGTCCTTCATATAATTTATCCATGCTGAGTTTCTTTTCTAACTCAAAATATTTATTTAAATTAAAAAAAAAAAAATTAATCAATATCAACGGTCTTTTTGTGCTTGGACTCATAAACTATAAACACCCTTTGGCGTTGTTAATGTGAGCTGTTTAGAACAGAGTTTAATGTTTCGTTTACTTTTTTTAAGCATTCCTTTTTTATCTGCTCGGGGTCTGGCTGTTGAGAAAAACTTGTCCTCGCCTTTCTTTGAAGATCAAACTTTTGTCTTTTGTAGTCATCAAAATCGGCCTGTAAACGATTAAATTCTTCATCCGTGATGTTTGAGTCAGCTAGTGCTTTATTTATAATCAGCTTGAAGGAACTAAGTTTAGCTGTTATTAGTTGAACCATAGCTGTGTGCTTTTGAAGTTTAGTTTTTATTTTTTTGCTAGCAGCCCTACAGCTAATGAACATAGGCCAAGAGCTAAAGACAAACCGCCTAGAGGTAAAGCTGCCGGTGCACCTACGCCTGTTGCTAAGAGGCCAACACTCGTTCCTGCTGATAGAGCACTTATAGTCGATGCTCCAGTATTAACATAGGTAACAGCATTAAAAACAGCAGAATACCTTCGTTTGGCTTTGCTGTATTTTGAAAGGTCCTGCTCTAGTTTTTGTTGCATTTGTGTAATGTTTGTTAATCTGAAGGTTTTTATGCTAGGGTTTTCTACTATCCCTTCTCTTGGCGACTCCGGTGCTGTAGGCACATTTGGATAAACTTGAACAGACATGCTTTTTTTTTAAAAATAAAAAAATAATTTAGTATTGTATATCTTTGTAATCTAGCTGCGCATCATATATTAAAAACAAATATACATTAAGTGGTTTATCGACATCTTTTTCTTTATCAATTTGAATGTTTATTATGTCTCTAACGGTTCTCCCGCTTCCATGTAACTGATTATCCTCCGTTGACCTTCGGTCAATCCATAAACCGTATTTCGTTGTTAAATAATGATCAAGTCTAACACTGTGAAGATGTAGATCTTTAGACACAAGGTCAACTGTCGGATTTCTACACCTCCCGCCTCCAAACAGTTTTCTTATTTCATCAAAATGCTGATAAGGTTTAAGCCCGCTAGCGTAGATTTGGTTAGGACTACCCTCAATTGTACATTGCCCCTTTCGTTATTTTAGGATTAACAAAATTTTCAGTTTGTCTTTCGAATGGTCCTTCATCTTCACACAGCAATAAAATACCTTTAAGCGATCTTGCTGCGGCACTAAAACTAAAATTCCATATAGTGTCTGCCCTGCTTTTAGGATATTTAGAATGAAGAATCACTCTTTCGTAATATATTGCTAATTTTGACTGATATTGTTGCTGGATCAACCTCGCTAAGTTAGGATTGCTAACAACGTCAAACTCTAACGAGATGTCAGAAATGCTGTACTTTGCTTCGGTGTCTTCAGATATAATAACATATTTGTAGTCATTAAAAGTTAGTTCATATGACAATCTGTCTTTTAATGCTCCTTGAAAGTATGGAGCATGCGCTTTTAACAACTCAAAATCTAGGGGTATGAAAAAGCGATTTCCATACGCATAACTTACGGCTACAAACCTTTTGCCGTCTTTAGCGTTTGCGGCGCCTATTCTATGTTTTAGTGCTTCTTCATTTTCGATTCCTTTTAAACGCAAGATCATCCCTTTCATTCGCGGTTAGCCATAGATCAGAATAGGCTAAAAATATGTCTGCATTGTGTAAAGAAAATATTTCTTGCCCCTCAAGTTTTATAGAAATTTTCTTAACGATTGCCCGTCCTAGATTCTGGACAACTGTCCTGTTTGGGTCTGTTTCTGATGTGAGTTCTATTTTGAAAGTAAGACGCGCAGAGCCTGGCACAATCACTTCATCTGCTCCTAGGTCTGGAAATTTAACAGTAAGAATTTGATCTGAATCAATAGTAGATGGATTATTTGGAACAGTAATATTCCGCTTATTTCCCTTCACGCCAAAGGGCTCTTTCAGTCTTCTATGCGGGTCAAGAATCAAGCCATATGTTTGTGACATTTTTTATAAAACAAAATAAAAAGTTTATTATTAAAGAAACATGGCAGGCATTGAAGGTGAAGAAGATTATGATGTTTTTGATCCTGGAGACGACATGAGTGAAATGACACAGCATCGCTCAGCGGCCTCATTGCGGCGTGAATTAACAGAAAGTACGGTCGGAGCATTTTACAAAAGTTTAGGCTTAGAACCCCCCGAATTTATAGACCCTAATGATTTTGAAGTAAAAGATGATGGCCATTTGTTTGTAAGAAGCGACCAAGGACAACGCGTTCAGCTTACAACTAAACGAGACCCATTAAAGTTTTATGCCATAGGTACAATTAGACAAAGACTCCCTGCGAGCGTACAAAATCGCCCTTGGCATAACCCAAAGACTAAAGATCTTGACAAGAGAGATCAAAAAGACTAGAAGCGATGTCTACTAACCAAGAACAATTGCGAACTCAAGTGAGCAAATAAGAGAAACTATCCAAAGAATTTTATATGAAGAACACAACACTAGCAGACGAATACGAACATGTTTAGAGAGCCCGGGAGTCACATTTAGCAAGCGTTATAACAGCATTAGGATTTGCAATAATACACTGGTGATGGCTATTACAGGCGGCGGTGGTACCGGGTCAGTGATCCAACCACCATCGCCTCCGCATGATAAATCATGGGTAAAACAAAACAGCTTGATATCTTGCGGGCTATTAAAAAAAATTAGCTGGAAAGTATAGACTCTTTACGGGTATATTAGGGGGTGTCGTTAGCAGGTTTTGTCTACTGCAAGCAAGAATTGGCTTTATGGCGCTGGACACTTATGGGCATTAGTTCTCTTATAGTTGGTTAATCTTTAGTAAAATAAAAAGGAGTAATCTAGGCCAGTTAACCAAAAACAATGCTGTCTTTCATATTTATGGTACATTATTTTTATGACTTTTCTTCAACGGTGCTTTCGGGCTATGGGCTGCGGGATTGGATGACTTATTCTTGGGTGTTCTGTTTACAGCTTGCAATTATTTCTGGTCATGAATTTTTTTCGTTTTTTCCGACCTTCTGGTCTTTGCCTGCCACGAGGAGGATTTCGTTATTGTAGTTTATTATTGTTACCTATCACCTGGGGTCTGGAGGTCAGAAGGCTAGCATGTATAAACCAGTGCCAACAGCAAAGTCTACTTTCGATCTTGCGTTGGTACCTTTTAATACTTGAAGGTAATCAACTGTAGAATTAATGGCGTCCTCTAAATTTGCTAAGTATTGTTTTGAGCATCAAAACCAGTAGAAGGATCAGTTATGCTTGATCTCGTTTGTGCTTGCGAACCCAGCAAACACCAAACGTAAGTACGAACAGAGTCGTTTATTCGTTCTATTCCTGCTTTAGTTAGGCCCTTAGAAGTGTCTAAGATAAATGTTGTCCATGCTGTTTTATGCTCTTGCTCTATGGACCCTAGGTGAACAGCTGTGCCTGAAGAGAAAGATGTGTAAGGAGGATTCCAAGCATAGTTATACTTTCTGTGCACGCCCCAAAAATAAGGGGTGCCTAAGCCATGATTAAGATCCAACTTTTGTCTAAAGTCTGTCTTAACATTAATATTGAATTCGTTACAGATTCTTTCAAAAGCCTTCATGTCTATTCTGTTGCTGAATGGATTAAACGGTTTGTCATTTGGTAATGGTGCTTGCAGTTCAGTCAAAATACGTCTGAAGGTGTAATAAAAATGAAATCTATATACTGACCTCACCAAAGGATCAGGATGATTTAAATGATCAGCATACGACACTCCACACCCAGTTGATGCACAAAACACAGCAAAGTTTAACTGGTTCTGATAAAACTGCATCGGATGACTGAACCACACTTTTGCGATGTAGTCTTTTTAATAGGGGGGTTAAGATTTGTCCAATGGAGTACTCACCTTTTTATGAAAGGCGTCAGACTGAGTCACAGAAATGTCAAGGGTGTCAGTTGTTATATTTTTAAGATTGTAGTGCGGCCTAACAGAATATTTTGCATCAGTATATTTGAATGCGCTCATTTTTATTTCGTTTAAAAAATGTTTGTAACAATAACAACTCAAGACCGTCCTTCGTTTTTAGAACATGCTATTGATACAATTGCGGAACCAGAATGGTTGACTTCATGAAATTTTTTACAAAGTTGTATGGTTTAATATAAGTGAATCAAAGAAGAATATAAGATTAAAACATATGGCGGGGAAGAAACTTAATTAGCCAGTTAACAATACCTGATGGTTATTACGGGTTTTGCTCACTAAAAGAAGCATTGAGTAACTTTGACATTACTCTCAAACTTAACAATGCAAATCTAAAAACAATATTAACATTCAAACCTGAAGAAGCAAATTACTTTTTTGATAAAGAGCTAGCTAAAATGTAGGCTTTGGAGCTAACACTCAGGACACTCAAAGATTTATTGTTACACCAGACAAAACTACTTATGAGGGGGAAAGTCCGCTCGATCTTGCATTACATTCATTACTCTATGTTCATTTGGATGAGCTAAGCACTGATGAAAACTTATATGATGGAAGGCCCTCAACTGTTTTAAGAGCTCTTCCGTCAGGGAAAGCTGCATATTGCGATTATGAAATTATACAATTCCCTAATTTACAGTTTAAAAGATTAGTTTGCGGAAGGGTCGGATCATTTAATATAAAAATTGCAGACAAAACAGGTAAAATCGTGAAATGTGATAACCTGCACATTGTTTTGGAAATAAAATAATAAGCTGTACTAAAAATGTCGCGTGGGCCAGAAGAACCAGGAGTTACATTAGCGCCTGTGAGGTGTATAACTTTAGAATTAAAAGACCTTGCAGACGTTGTGGACTTTGAACAGAACGGTGAAATAGGCACTTTGTATGGTTTGAGTATACTAAAGATGGTGATTATAAACGCAAAGAGGTTGGCGACAGCAAAAAGTTTCCTAAACTAGAACAGCTGCGCAATCTAGAAGCAAATAATGTTGGCCAGTATGAATATAAAATAGTTTCGAAAACCTGACCTTAAATGGCACATGGAACCATATTTAGAATGGGAAATAAAATTTGAATTCATAAGCCCATTTACATTTTTTAGTCGTCAAAAAAGTTTTAGAAAAGCATTCAGCTCTGGCCCTTTACATGTAAGTCTTATGCCGGACGACAATAGTAGGAAAGAGATTGAAATAACGCCGTATGGAAAAAACAGTACATCCTCCACAGAAAAGAAACGGTTTTAAAGAAAGCTTCTACAAAATTACAGTTCTTTCCGCACAGGAAATTAGGAGACACGTTCACAATGATATTTGAAATTTCTGTCTTTAAAGATGTGGAGAGGGATGGGGTTGTGGGCTTAGTGATGACCTTATAAAAGGAATTAATATTAGCTGGCAAAACTTAGACGTTAAACGTCTTAACGTTACCATCGTCGTTCTTCACAATGGTGAGGATATTAAGGTTATAACAACAAGCAACAAAATCAATGTTGACTTAAATAGAAACAATCTTACAGAACTGAATTGGATTAATCTTACACATTTAGGCCTCATAGGGTTTTATTATACTGAACAGGTTTTGACGGAGAGTATGATAAAAATAATAACTGGATTAGATTAAATTCTGTTATAAAACTATGGAGCAGTTAAACTTTATGACAAAAACCCCTCATTGTTCATTAATTTGTGGACAAACTGGTTGTGGGAAAACAATATTTATCCTCAACCTGTTACAAACAGTTTATCGTTATAATTTTGATCACATTGTGATTTTCTGCCCAACACTTAAATGGAACAAAGCATATTATGATAGAAGGTTTATATGGACAGATGATAACATATATTTAGTTGATCCTAGCAATAAACTAAGTGAGTGTTTAGAACACTTTAATAAATTGTTTGAAGGAACGCAGACACTATTTATTATAGATGACTGTTCGGCAGAAAGAGACATAGTTAAAAAGAGAAACACTTTGTCAAAACTAGCTTTCAGTGGAAGACATGCTGGGATAAGTGTGTGGATTTTATGTCAAAAATATAACTCAGTTTTAAAAGACTTTAGAGAACAGTTAAAGACTGTAGTTTTATTCCACATGAAAGACAAAGACTCATTTGATGAATGTTTGCGCGAAAA
Source organism: Conus ventricosus (assembly GCA_018398815.1). NCBI lineage: Eukaryota > Metazoa > Mollusca > Gastropoda > Neogastropoda > Conidae > Conus > Conus ventricosus. The sequence continues at coordinate 19,599 of JAFLJL010018469.1, read as the reverse complement.
TGATGTTATTGAAAATGATCAGGAAAAACATAGGATTAAGCAAAAACTAAAATCTGAAAAGTTTTGTAAATTAGTATTGAAAACGGACAACCCAACACAGTATGCATGTTTGTAGGGTCGTTCCTTTGAATACTTCGTAGAGAACTATAAAAGGCGGCTTTTGGATTCGCCGGTCGATACCGGCTAAAGACCGGGGTGAGCCAAAAGCCGCCTTTTATAGTTCTCTGAGGTTGTATATCAAAGAGATCATGAACACCATTGAACTATGTACAGTAAAACCTGGTTAATTGAAACAACCTTTGAACCACCTATGGACTTTTAATTATCCGAATTTAAAATTACCAGCGTGTTGGGTTAATCTAAATTTTTGCCCAATCTAAAACAAACTCAAAATATACCTAACAAATTGAAATTAACTGAGCAAGTAAAGGAGTAGTCACAAGTAATTTCAATTAACTGGGCTATTTCAAAACGTGTCGAGTTTATTTCAAAAGGCTTTGGTTGTGTCGACACGTTTTGAAATGACAACACGACGTGATTTCCAAAAATTTTTTCAACACACCAACGCGGTTGAAATAAAACCGCAATTTAAAACAAATTTACCAAAGTCTTTGAGTCATTCCGGACAAAAACCCACTGCAAAACACTACGCATGCAGAACAAAACACCACTGGACAAAATACAAAATTACCACCCATGAGGACAACTACTCACAAAGGATAAAAACCCACTAGACAAAAGACCACCCTCAAAGGACGAAAAAAAGACTGGACAAAACAAGTCTTTGTGTACACCCATTCAGGACCAAATCCACTGGATGCACGCGCATGGGAGTGTACGTGCACATGCACCCACTCACACTGAGGCTGAAACAGCTGCAGACACTTTGTTCCGCTTATATGTCATCTCGCGGAACAAAGTGTCCGCAGGATTTCTGCGGACACTTTGAATGTCAGTTCACGGTACAAAGTGTCCGCAGGGAACAAAGTGTCCGCGTGCGGACACTTTGTTTCTGCGGACACTCTGTACCGGCACAGGCGCCGTCATTCTTTCTCTCACATGGGAGAAAATACGAAAGGGGAAGGACCACACTTTCTCTCAATCCCACACTTTCTTCTTATGTTTTGTTTTTGTTTTGCCTTTAAGACGTGGTTTCTTGTCTAGTGGGCTGTTGTCCATAGGTGGTATGTTGTCCAGTGGTGTCCTGCATTGGTAGTGTATTGTCCTATGGATTTTTGTCCTGAATGGTTGCACTCAAAGACTTTGATGAATTTATTTCAAATCGAGGTTATTTCATAACATGTAGACACACACCAACGGGTTCTGAAATAAACTCGACACGTTTTGAAATAATTATTTCAAATCGCGCGAGTACTGTTTTGACTTGTGTCTCAACGTCCTTAATAAGTCTCCACAAAGACTTGTTTTGTCTGGTGGATTTTTCCTTCATGGGTGGTATTTTGTGCAGTGGGTTTTTCTCGTGCATGGGTAGTGCTTTCACCGGTGGGTTTGAACCTGAATGCACAAAGACTTGTTTTGTCCAGTTTTTTTTTTTTTTTTCTCCTTTAGAGGTTGTCCATTGTCTAGTTTGCTTTTGTACTGCGTGGGTAGTGTTTTGCCCAGTAGGGTTTGTCCTCATAGGTGGTATTTTCTCCAGTAGTGTTTTGTCCTGTATGGGTAGTGTTTTCCTCCGGTGGGTTTTTGTCTTGAATGTTTCTATTGAAAGACTTTGGTTAATTTATATTTCAAATTGCGGATTTATTTCAAAACGTGTCGACACACACCAACGCATTTTGAAACATACTCGACACGTTCTCGTCGACTGCACAAAGACTTGTTTTGTCTAATGGATTTTTGTCCGTCATGGGTAGTATTTTGTGTGGTGGGCAAAATTTTGTCCTGCATTGGTAGTGTTGTGTCATGTGGGTTTGGTCCTGAATGGGTGTGAACAAAAGCTTGTTTTGTCCAGCGCCTATTTCGTCCTTTAAAGGTGGTCTCTTGCCTAGTGCGCTTTCGTCATGTGTGGGGTAATGTTTCGTCCAGTGGGTTTTTGTCCTGAATGGTTGTACTCAAAGTCTTTGGTAAATTTATTTCAAATTGCGGTTTTATTTCAAAACGTGTCGACACACACCAACACGTTTTGAGATATAAACTCGACACATTTTGAAATAATGATTTCAGATCACGTCGTTATTTCAAAACGTGTCGATGCACACCAAAGCGTTTAATAAACTGACACTTT
>JAFLJL010018469.1:4053-16357 GCA_018398815.1 Conus ventricosus | reverse complement strand
TTTCCGCCTGCCTATCTGTCCGTGGTTGCGTTTATGTACTAGACTCACTTCAGTAATGATGGGAGGTGGTCAGCAAAAGTTCGAATTCCTCGGATTTTGATTCCAGCAGGGGGAGACAAGCTGAAGTAAAATGTGTCACAAAAGCAAAAATCCAAAATACTTGAGACGCTGTTTTGGTCCAAGAGCCAAAAGTAATGGCCTGAAGGTGTCAGAGTAGTGGATTGTAAAGTATCAACAGAATGATTGTCCTCTATCAAACTTGTGGTTGTTAATGAGTCTAATCAAGATGTGATCTTAAAAAATGAACCAGGCTGTATACAATCATGAGTATGACATCCCAAAAGTTGTGACCACTCTAGCACCCCAGGCATCAGATTCTGAATCTATTGCATTTTCAGGGAGTATGCAGACAGAATTGGAGGTTGTTAGGAGGCTGATGTCAGGTTCCAGTTTGGTGAGGCTCACGAGACACCCTGAGTGGTGCAAACATTTTCAAACTAGACTGCAGACCCCTGAAAGGAGCATTTGTCACGGGAGAATTTGCCAATGTAGGGGACCTGTTACCGCACAAGATGTCACCATTGCACAAAATGTCACAATTGTGACATTTTGTGCCAGTTGTGACATTTTGTGCAGTGAAGGACTGCACAAAATGTCACAACTCGCAGTTGTGACAATTTGTGCAGCTATACCCCATTTTTCGAATTCACTCTTGCACAAAATGTCACAACCTCTGTCAGTCTTGTTAGTCCGCCGCTTTCAAGAAAGCGAGTAGACTAATAGTCTAAAATAAATTCGTTCATTCGTGCCTGTTTTTTGTTGTTGTTGTTGTTGTTGTTTGTGTTTTTGTCACCTCTCTCTCTCTCTCTCTCTCTCTCTCCTCTCCTCTCTCTCTCTCTCTGTCTGTCTCTCTCTCTCTCGTCTCTCTCTCTCTCTCCAGCTATTGACTCTTTGTATCTCATATGCTTCAATGTAATAACTGGCACATCACCTTCCTATCTCTCTGAACTTTTGTAAGTCTCTACATTCCTTCTTGCACTCTTCGCTCTTCTTCTGACTCCCGTCTGCTTCGCGAAGGGCGTTACAAACGTCAAACTCATGGCTATCGTTTGTTGTCTGGTCTATTCCCTCAGCTTTGGAACTCTCACAGCACATTTTGGGTTGTTTGAGTAGGGCTAACAAATTGCACGTGCGTGTTTTCAAAAACGGTGACGGTGAACAGTTGATAATGTTTCTGGATGACATTCTGGTTCACACAGTCTTTAGGCAGTTGATAATTTTCTGGATGACATTCTGGTTCACACAAAGTCTTTAAAAGAGTTAGAGGATAAGACAGGGTGTTAGGAAGATTGTGCAAGTATAGGTTAAAATTAGACCCACAAAAAATGCAAATTTGTGGCCACTTAGTTATGTCCATTTCGAAAGGTTCCATTTGGCCTGATCCAGACAAAATTGCTGCAGTCAAGGACTGGCCCAGACCAAAAACGTTAAATGATGTCAAAAGCTCCATAGGCTTTGCAGGGTTCTACCGCCGTTCCTCTTCTTTAGCCAGGCCTCTGAATGACCTGAAAATTGGGTATGCCCCAAGTCTGGGAAGAGAAAGGGCCAGTTAATCCTTTCATCCTGCATTGGGAGAGGAGCAAGAAAAGTCTTTCCAGTCCCTAACAAGTGACCTGTTCCTCGGCATAGCTGTGTTCCGACACGTTTTTGAAATAAAGACGCGATTTGAAATAATTATTTCAAAACGCGTCGAGTTTATTTCAAAACGCGTTTAACCGCAATTTGAAATATATTTACCAAAGTCTTTGAGTACAACCATTCAGGACAAAAACCCACTGAAAAAAACACTACCCATGCAGAACAAAACACCACTGGACCCATTCAGGACCAAACCCACTGGACAAAACACTACCCATGCAGGACAAAAGCCAAGGACAACGCGTTAGTGTGTGACAACGACACAAACTACCACCCATGAAACACAAAAATCCACTGGACAACCAGAGACACCAAACAAAACACTACTGATGCGATTTGAAATGATTATTTCAAAACGTGTCGAGTTTATTTTCAAAACGCGTTGGTGTGTGTCGACACGTTTTGAAATAAAACCGCAATTTGAAATAAATTCACCTGTCTTTGAGTACAAAAACCCACTGGACGAAACACTACCCATGCAGAACAAAATACCACCCATGAGGACAAAAGCATATCGGAAAACAAACAAAATGCACTGGACAAAACAGGTCTGCACCCATTCAGGACCAAACCCACTGGACAAAACACTTCCCATGCAGACTGGCCCAGACCAAAATACCACCCATGAAACACTAACGTTTTTGTGCAGTATTATTAAGGACGAAGAGAAACCAGACAAAACACCACAGACGCAATTTGAAATGATTATTTCAAAACGTGTCGAGTTTATTTCAAAACGCGTTGGTGTCTTCACGACACTTCACTCAAAAACGAGTAGGTCACCAGCGCGGTGTGTGTCGAGACGATTTGAATTAACAACGCGATTTCAAACAATTATTTCAAAACGTGACGAGTTTATTTCAAATCGCGTTGGTGTGTGTCGACACCAGAGACAAAAAAACCACTGGACAAAACGTCTTTGTGCGCACCCATTCAGGAGCAAACCCACTAGATAAAACACTACCCATGCAGGACCTCCCATGAAGGACAAAAATCCACTAGACAAAACAACGTTTTTGTGCAGTATTATTAAGGGCGAAGAGACACAAGACAAAACACTACTGACGCGATCTGAAATTATTTCAAAACGCGTTGATGTGTGTCTGCACGTTTTGAAATGACGCGATTTGAAATAATTATATCAAAACGTGTCAAGTTATTTGAAAACGCTTTGGTGTGTATCGACACGTTTTGAAATAACGACGTGATCTGAAATAATTATTTCAAAATGTGTCGAGTTTATCTCAAAACGTGTTGGTGTGTGTCGGCACGTTTTGAAATAAAACCGTAATTTGAAATAAATTTACCAGAGTGTTTGAGTACAACCATTCAAGACAAAAACCCATTATTTCAAAACATGTCGAGTTTAATTCAAAACGCGCTGGTGTGTGTGTCAAGACGTTTTCGAAATAACGACGCGATTTGAAATAATTATTTCAAAGCGTGTCGATTTATTTCAAAACGTTTTTGGTGTGTGTCGACATGAAATAAAACCCCAATTTGAAATAAATTTACCCAAAGACTTTGAGTACAACCATTCAGGACAAAAACCCACTGGACGACACATTACCCACACATGACGAAAGCGCACTAGAAGACCACCTTTAAAGGACGAAATAGACACTGGGCAAACAAACAAGCTTTTGTTCACACCCAATCCGGACACAACACTACCCATGGACACAACACTAAACCCACTGGACACAAACTGGACACAACACTACCCATCGGGACAAAAGCCCACTACACAAAATACTACCCATGACGGACAAAAATCTACTAGACAAAACAAGCCTTTGTGCAGTCGACGAAGAGACACGAGACAAATCACTACCGTAGGGATTAAAAAAAAAATCATTTCAAAACGTGTTGAGTTTATTTCAATACGGGTTGGTTGTGTCGACACGTTCTGAAGTAAACCTGCATTTTGAAATAAATTCACTAATGTCATTTAGGACCAAAAAAAAAAACAAACAAAAAAAACAAACCCACTGGACAATACACTACCCAAGCAGGAAAATCCCACTGACAAAATACCACTTCCATATATGTCCTAAATAGATGGAAGTGGTATTTGTCCATTGGATCTTGTTTTAGGACAAAAACCTACTGATAAAAGAGTACCCACGCAAGGGTACCCATTATTTCAAAACATGTCGAGTTTAATTCAAAACGCGTTGGTGTGTGTGTAAAGACGTTTCGAAATAACGACGCGATTTGAAATAATTATTTAAAAGCGTGTCGAGTTTATATTAAACCTTTTGTTGTGTTCTGCACGTTTTGAAATAACAAACGAGATTTGAAAAAATTATTTCAAAACGTGTCGAGTTTATTTGAAAACGCGTTGGTCTGTTTCGAAACGTTTTGAAATAACGACAGACGCGCTTCACATCACTGCCCTGAATATTCGGATATTCTATGTGATTCAAGGGAAATTGGGTGCTTAAATTTTTACTCCGCTATGATTTTTTTAGTTCAGTACTTGCACCTCTGAAAGCGTGGTGCTTCTACTGAGCGCACAAAGCGCACAAAGGGGAATATTCTATCTATTTGTTTGTGATTATGTTGGTTCCCTCTTTCTGCCGTCACTGACCACGCAGCGCGAGCCAGCAAGCCACAGCATGAACGGCGCAGAAGGTAGGAAGGAGGCCAGCGCACAGCTGAAATGCTTGTACTATGTAGCTGACCGGCAAGACTGTGCCGCATGGCGGCGTGAAGAGACTGACTGAGTGATACTCTGTATTTTGTGTTTTTGTTTCTAGTGTCGTATGCCATGTAAACAACCATGTGCGACACGCCCACTGCGGGTTCCGACTTCACGGGGCCTGCAACAGTATCCATGGACACCCCTCATTCTGGCATACTTTGTGACACAGCTGACCCACTACAAAAAAATTCCACTGTAGCAGACGTGAACTGGCCACATGGAGGCAATGCCTCCTACCTAGATCCCACCCTGACAATCTACCCAGTCAATTCTCAGTGAACGTAGAGTCAAGGGACTTTGACGAATGTCCATCAACATCAGTGAGACTTCCCCAATTAACTTGTGCTCCCCACTACCATCTAACTTTGCCAAAACTGTTATAAGATTATTATTCAGGGGCTCAGTAATCGTTATCACACTCTATGTTAAGAGTGGGGAAGATTTGGAGGGAACAGTGCTATTGCAAGGTGCGCCGCTGTCCTACTTTGGTGTAGACGAAATTGACCAAATTAGCCCAATAGTAGGTCATCTTTCAGCCAGTGATTTAGCAGCTGACATTGACAAACCCTTTTCACGAAAGATCCTGCTCTACCCTTCCCTGATCTGGAAGACAGTCCAATGCCCAGAACATCCGAAGAGGAGTCCATTGAACTAGATCACCACACAAAGTCAAAAAACCCGCAAACCTACGACCAACATACACCAGCTCAGTGTCAAAGAGCCCATCGACGAAGGTCGTCAAACAGATTCATTCGCCACCCTGTCAAAGGACCACATCACCAAAAAATCACCAGGACACTGCAAACCCTACAAGAAATGTGGACTCACCACACCGTTTGTCGGATGCAGAAAATATTGTCCAAACCCATATTTTTAGATTTAAAAGAACAGATAAAAAATGAACTCAAAAAGCTTTGCCAAAGAAAAATTAGAGTCCCTTGAGATCTATGCAAATCACTATTTTACCAAAGTTAAAACATTAGAAAATGAAAATCCAAATTGAAATCATAAAAGAATTATTAAACAGATCTCAAGAAGCGGCTTGCCACCAGTTCTCCTCATGAGTACCCCACATTGAACACTCCCCTGTGAACCTGCCATGTCCACTGCCCCTGTTCTTTTTTCCACTGTCTTAAAGAGGACCACCTGCATCAAGCGACGACAACATCACAGATGCCAGATCACCTGACCTGTCTAAGACCCACCAGCCCTCCACCCTACCCAACCCCCACGGTCAACTCAGTCCCACCTCCTTCCAAGTAAAAACACTCTCTGCACCCCAGCCTCTTTTCCCACCCATTCCCACCTCCCTTCCTCTGACCTAGCTGACACCAGTCTCCATGCCAGTCCCGCCCCTTTCAAGTTAGACAGTGCTCCTGTCTACTCCATCCCAGTTATAAATCGTTTTGATCCTCACCATCATCACCTGATCATCATTCCATTCCTGTCCATGTCTCCAAAAGACAAACAGCTACTCCCAGCCCACCCCGTGGTCTCCATCAAACATCTTGGGAAGAACAGACGGACTGTTTGATTATAGGAGATTCCCACAATACATAACATGGATGCACCAAAATGAACACAGGGTAGCTTCAATCAGTTCAAAAAATTTCAGTGTGTCGGGTCTCAGGGTCTCTACATAAAACCGGGCTTGAATCCCGTCCCACCCAATGCCCATATGGTTAGAGTTATTTGCATGTAGGAATCAACGACTGAAAAGGGGAGAGATTACAACACCCAAGGGAAGGCTCTCCTTTACTCATGTCAAACGGCCTTCCCCAGAGAAAACAGCCCGTGGCCTCGTCCATCATCCCCGCATGTGGTAGACATTTAATGAATCCACCTTTTTTCAATCCAACCTAAAGCTTCAGACAGTATGCGGGGAACTGTCCTGCAGTATTTGTAGACAACAAAGATTCCTTTCTTGCTAGGAGTGGTCCCCCAGGAAAGACATGTAAAATCTCCCCTAGCCATCAGCCACAAAGGTTTGCTAAAACTAGCATGGAACATAAAATTACTGTGTTAGTGCCTCGTCTACGCACGACTTTCCGCCCTCCCTGCAAGCCACAGATTCAATACAACACGCACGCCAACACACCATCAGCCCCATGTTCGGCCAGCGCTACTCAGCCATCCCAACGCTACACTTCAGCGGTCGCGCCGACAGTACCACACAGCCACGCCCCCCTTTTGAGAACCCCAGCTTCTCAGATTCCGAGGGCCCGGGCCCCAGTCAGTACTTCAGTGACTAACGCCAACGCGCAGAGCAAGAGCACAGGTCCCCAACCACTGCCCACTTACGGCACCGCTGTTCCCGCCATGGTGCTCCCCTCCCCACTAGCCTAATCCTCTACAGGCCATTGCTGAAGCAGTGCGCCCTGCTACAGGCAGCCTGTGGCCTTTCTTCAGTGTGAAGACTGTAAGAGTCACCCCTTCCACACACACCACGCGCGCGCGCGCGCGCGTGTGTGTGTGTGTGTGGTGTGTGTGTGTGTGTGTGTGTGTGGGTGTCGTGTGTGTGTGTGCACGCGCGCGTGCGTGTGTGTGTGGTGTGTGTGTGTGTGTGTGGTGGTGTGTGTGTGTGTGTGTAACTTTTATCCTCCTTGCCAGACTGAGAATTAATCCTGGGATAACTATTTGGGTGCGTGTCATTATGTTCTTAGAATAAAACTATCTTTTCACATGGGCATCTATTGTTACAGTAAATCATCGTAGGCTGTGCGGGAAACATCTTGTGTTCTACTCATTTGCTATAAAGACCCTCGTGTCACTAAAGACATTCGCCCCATTTTCAGAAATACTGAACTGTGTGGCTCATGAATCATAGTGCCTTCACTGAATGTTAGACTACATTTGTGTTTCTAAAAAAAAAAAAAAAACTTTTTTTTAAACCTGCGTTCGGTGGATGTGCCCTGATTGGAGAGCGCTCCATAAGTGCAACGCATTTGTGCCAAACAGACTTGGACCTATAGACAATTTTATCTGATTATCAGCATATATATATTATGTTTCAGATACATTTTGAGTTGGAGATTCTGTGCGTGCAACATACGGGAATTGTGCTTTTTAGTCCTGCAGTACTTCGTCCTGTACAACCTGACAGAAATTAGTTGAGTGCACATTAATTGTAAGTGCATTCTCAGTCACCTATTTCCGAACCACTGCTGTTGTACCGATTCTACCATTTGTTTGATTGATTTTTTTTTTTTTTCCTTTGTTGTTGTTGTTGTTGTTGTTATTGTTGCTGTTTGTTGTTGCTGTTGTTGTTGTTGTTGTTGTTGTTGTTTTCATTATTTATTTTACTTTTTATCGTGTCCCTTTCTTCCCCTTTCTTTTTGTTTTTTCCTTTTACTTGTGCACTCAGGACATACATGACCACAAACCAGAACTCATGGCCATCGAGAGATGGAATGAGAATTTGCCATTTAAATATCAATAGTGCAGTCAGTAAGATCTCTGATATCTCGACCCTGATATCGAACCACCAAAAGCCATTCCCATTAGTGATAAAGATGTAGCAGTCCCAGGTTAAAAATCGTTCGAAAAGACCCTACTAAAGACAAAGAAACAGGTCTTCTAGTGGTATGTCAGTGAATCTCTCAACTTCAAGAGACTTTCCCACCTAGAACACATGACGTAGAAGCAGTGGGGGATACAAAAACACACTGAACAAATCACATCCATTTTAATCGGGTTTTGCTATCGGAACCCACAGAAAGAGTCCCGCTGACTGATAAATATGATAGACGCAGTTTCCTTAGATTTTAAAGAGATTGTTTTACCCCGGTGACTTTTAATGTAGATCTTTTGAAATCAAACAGCCAATGGAGCCAAACGATAAGTGTGTTGAATTTACATCAGATTATCAAAACACCCACCAGAGCAACACCAACTTCAAAGACAATCATTGACCATTTTCTATTCTCAATTGAAATAACATACTAGAAGCTTGTGTACCAGTCTCTTTTCTAGTGATCATTACCCAGTGTGTGTTACATGGTCTAAACATGGGTGAAAATCCCAAACCAGGCCACAAAAACCATAACCTATCGTTGCTTCTCGAAATTTTCGAACAAAACTTTCTGCTTGATTTAAGAACTCAGAACTCAGTATAAAAATATTGCTGATCCGATTCAGCGATTGACTTTTGGATCGAAATTTTACAGAAGTCTATAAAAAGACATGCTCCGTTAAAAACAATCAAGTAAAGCATATTCCCAAACCACCGTGGTTACACGAAAGAATTACAGGAGGCTGTCAAAAACCTAGAGACCTTTGAACTAAATACTATCGCGAGTTTATTAACTTTCCAAACAAAATCCAAAACTGGTTTTGGCAAGCAATAAACCAGCTTAACAACAAAATTCTTCAAAATCAACTGTTATCAAAGGTATTTTCTCTGAACAACTTAACACTCACTTCTCTACCATTCCAGATACAGTTGTTTTCTACTGATCATTCAAGCGCTAAAGAACTTAAAGAACTCCATCAATTTTGTCACGACAAACAAATCACGTCTGAACTAAACAGTCCAAATCAGTGCACGAGGTGTATCAGTACATACTTCATCTCAAACAGTCAGAACACGTGGACTAGATGGCATAGATGGCAAAATTCTGAAACTCTCGGGTCCAGTTATAACTGACACGTTATCGTATATCTTTAATCTGTGCATAGATAAAAGTTATTTTCCTAATGCGTTCAAAAAAGCAAAAGTTATACCCATTCAAATCTGGTGATAGTACTGATCCTTCAAACTACAGACCAATATCAATCTTATCTATCCTTTCCAAAACCCCTAAAAAGCATTTAAATAAACACATCCTTCATCACTTCAACAAGTACGATTTGCTCCATCCCGGACAGTCTGGTTTCAGACAGAAACATTCCTGCCATTCTGCATTAATCAATCTTGTAGATGTGTGGCTTAATAATATTAATAACAGATATTGTGGTGTCTTATTCGTTGATTTTTAAAAAAACTTCGATGTCTTGACCACAATCTCCTTATTCGAAACTGGAGATATACGGTCTTTCAAAACCGCCCTTTCCTTCTAAATCATACATCACAAAACGACAACAATGCGTCTTATCGGGGACGGCTGTCCTCTTCTATAACAACTCTTAAGTATGGCATTCCACAAGGGTCCTTTTAGGCCCGTTACTCTTCTCAATCTACATTAATGACCAAACCCCTACATTGAGATCTACAAGCGACCTCTTTGCAGATGACACCACAATTCACACCAGCCATAATGATCCTTCCAGTCTTTCAAACATTTGCAAGAGAGTACCAACGACCTTTTAAAATGGACCGAACTAATTTATTGTCACTTCACCCTCAAAAAAAAAAAACTCATGTACATTACAACTAGGCAAAAAAGCAAAATCTCACCAATGTTTCCCTCCTATACACCTCAATAATGTACTTGTGGAACAAATCACTCATCATAAAGTTTAGGATAAAAATTGACAATTTCTCAGCTGGAATCCCCACATAACGTTACTAATGCAAAAAACTCTCCCAGAAAGTCTATCAGCTCACCAAATCAAACACTTTCTTGACCTTCACTCACGAAAAACTTTTTTTCCATGCTCATATTCAGTCTCATGTTGATTATGCATTTGAAAATATGGGATTCTGCAAGTGCAAACACACTAAAACCATTGTTCAGCCTACATAAACGAGCGCTCAAACTAATCCTTCTGAAGAAAACTAGCCTCGAAAGCTCTGATTATAAACATCTTCACATTCTTCCATTCAGCCAGGAAATCAAATACAACAAAGGGCTAATTTATGCACAAAATTCTGACCGGAATGCTCCAAAAAACTTTAATGAGACGATTTCTCAAAAGTCTCGTCGAGAAACCCCCACAACTCCATAACCCAATCCCCAGAATTGACCTATTTAAATCAAGTCTAACGTACTCGGGGAAACCCCTTTTGGAACTCCCTTCCAGATACATCAAACAAATCCATTGTACCACAACTTTTAAAACACTTACCTTTACCCATCTTCTGCGGTAAAAAATAATTTTAAAAATCCAAAAAATAAAAATAAAATAAAAAAAACCATAAGTAAAACCAAGTAATCTCAAAAGCATAAATCATTTCCCTTTTCATGTAAATTAACCATTTTGCTTCTATTTTTTTTTTTCTTCTTCTCTTTTTTCATGTATCAAGTATCTTGATATATATAGTGTGTTTTTTTGTGTGAGTGTGTGTATGTGTGTGTGTGTGTGTGTGTGTGTGTGTGTGTGTGTGTGTGAGTGTGTGTGTGTGGTGTTTTGTGTGTGTGTGTGTGTGCATATGGATATAATTTTATGAAAAATGATTATATGTTTTTCCCTTTTTTCACTCTCTCTCTCTCTCTCCCCTCTCTCTCCCCTCTCTCTCTCTCTCTCTCTCCCTCTGCCGCCCTCTCTCCTCTCTCCTCTCTCTCTCTCTCTCTCTCTGCCTCTCTCATTCTCTCTCTCTCTCCCCTCTCTCTCTCTCTCTCCCCTCTCTCTCTCTCCGTCTGTGCATGTGTGCGTGGTATGCTCCGAATTTCGTATATATTTTGGGCATGTTCATTTTACTGTCTGATTTTATACAGGCTAAATTTTTGTGCGTTTTGTATAGTTCCATTTCAAATCATTACATCTCATGCTGTTCCCCCTCTCCCTTCCATCCTCTCTCTCTCTCTCTCTCTCTCTCCCCTCTCCTCTCTCTCTTTTTTTTTTCTCCTCCCCCATGCCTTGCGAAAAATGAATGCATGTGGTGCCTAGCCTCTCTCTCTCTCACTCTCTCTCTTTTCCCCCCTCCCCTCTCTCTTCTCTCTTCTTTTCCTCTCTCTCTCCCCTCTCCCCTCCTTCTCTCTCTCTCTCTCTCTCTCTCTCTCTCTCTCTCTCTCTCTCTCTCCTTTTCCCTCCTCTCTCTCTCCCTTTTCTCTCTATGCTGCAAACGTGCGTGTATTTGTGTGTTCAAAAATAGTACGCACCTTGTCAAAATTCACTTCACTGTCTGTTTTCTACATGCCAATCGTGTACTTGTAGTACACTTACATATGTTTCCCCAGCCCACCTCACTCCCTACCCCCGCTCTCACCTTCCTCTTCATTATTATTATTCTCTTTTTTATTTCATTTTTTTTTTTGGTTATTATTATTTTTTGTTGTTGTTTTGTTTTATTGTTATTCTTATTTTTTGTTTTGTTTTCATTTATTCTATTTTTCATTTGATGTTCCTCTATGATTACAGACCCCTTTGCTTGCTTCTTTGTTTCTTAAAATTAATCGATTTCACTGCATGGGTTTTAGTCCCCTACTCAGGCGAGGACTGGGTGTAAAAAAGCTCGTTATGCTTACTATTATCCTCGTAAATAAAGAATTTTGTCTTGTCTTGTCTTGTCTCTCTCTCTCTCTCTCTCTCTCTCTCTCTCTCCTGGATATATTATGTCATTATTTTCTATGTTGTCTCTTGGTATCTTTCCCTCTCTTTTTGTTTGTTTGTTTGTTTCTACCTAAGGGTGTGTGTACATTCGTTTCGGTTTTTCTATCTGTCTGTGTCTTTGTATAAAGGCATCTCCTCTGTGCTTGTGGAAAAAAAATTGCAGATATTTCATGGATAGGTTCCATATGACCATGGGGTGGTCGTAACGTGAAACATGCAATCCTTCGGTACAAATTTGGTGATACACACCTACATCCACTCAGTTTGCACGCACACAAACATTCATACACGCAAAAGACAGAGAATAGTAAACACTACACCATGTCAAACATTTGTATGGACGAAAGTGCTTCTGGAAGAGAAATGTTTTGAGATTTGATTTGAAGAGAGCTAGAGAGTTAGAATGTCTTATGTGCAGGGGAAGAGAGTTCCAAAGGCTGGAGGGAATAGACAGACAAAAAACGGGTA
>JAFLJL010018468.1:7500-15000 GCA_018398815.1 Conus ventricosus | reverse complement strand
TTCAAACTCAGTGGTCATACACAAGCCGAAACCAAATCCATGATTAAACCTACCCGCCAAACGCATCAGTTGACTCCTCTTTGCTTAAAACTTCAGCTGAATGGCACTCCTATTGAGCAGGTAGATGAGCATCGTGTTTTAGGAGCAACGATAGATAAAGAATTGAACTGGCAATCTCATCTCAATAATGTATGCAAGGTAGTCTAAAAACAAGATGCAAAGCATATAAACGTACTCCCAGTTTATCCTGAATACGCGTGAGATATTCCATAAAGAGGAAAAACCGTCTTGGGCTGGTGTAACCGTTAGTAATGGCTATTCTGGTAAACCTCGACTATCGTCTGTGACCTAAAATGAACATACTTACAAATTTTCAGAAAGATCGGCCAAGAACTTTCTGAGATTTTCCATAAAGAAGAAAACCATTATGGGCCGTTAGTAACGGCTCTAACGGTAAACTTAAACATCGGGCATCATCCGTGACCCATAATGAACATATCTACAAATTTTCAGAAATATCGGCCACGTACTTTCTCAGATATTCCATAAAGAAGAAAAACCGTTACAGGCCGTTACAGCCGTAAGTAACTGCTATAACGGTAAACTAAAACATAGGACATCATCCGTAACCCATAATGAAGATACCTGCTAATTTTCAGAACGACCGGCCAAGTATTTTCTGAGATATTCCATAAAAAAGAAAAAGCGTTACAGGCCGTTACATCCGTTAGTAACGGCTGTAACGGTAAACTAAAACATCTGGCATCATCCTTCACCCATAATGAACATACCTACAAATTTTCAGAAGATCGACCCAGTAGTTTTGTCTGGAGCGAGTGGAACACATTTTGACCATGGACACACACACACAGACACCACACACACACACACACACACACACACACACACACACACACACACACACACACACACACACACACACACACACACACACACACACACAGCATTTCTTCGTTCCCATTCTAAAGTACTCCCTGTTCTTTAAGAACTGGGAGCACAAAAACTGTTCCTGTCATCTAAAAAAGCGCTACATCAACAGTACTGTGTTTAAACTAAGCGGTTGGAATTCAACAAGGCATCACTTATGCCTTTTTACAAGATTGAATAGCTCTTCTAGCTCGAAGAAATCTTTTCTACCCTACCCACGCATTGATCAACACAAAACAAGCCCAGCTTACTCTGGACCATATATCTGGAACTCACTTCCACTTATTCTACAAAATACGAATACGTTAAAACTTTTTTCAAGAAACATTTACATATATATTTGATGTCTCGAAAATTTGATTATTCGATTAAAATAGTTAGCGCCCATTCACAAAGTATTCTGTAAACCATACTTTGAATACATCGTCTAAACATTTAATCTAATCCATGAAATCTCTCATCCCCTCTCCCACTCTGTACAATCCGTCCTCCCCCCCCCCCCCCCCCCTCGACACACACACACACACACACTTACCATTCTCTTCCCCCTCTTCCGACCTCTCTCTCTAGATATGTTTGTTTGCTGGTACGTTTGTTTGTTTCCTTCTGTTCGACTACCAAACATGTCATTATTACGTTTATGAATAGTTTGGTTATCATTGTAGAATTAGATTACAGTGTTGCTATGTTGAATTGTCAGTATGATTGATATGTGTTGAAATAATGTGTGCGTAAATTGACCTAAAATCTTCATCCTTGCGTATCAAAGAACAGTCGATCAAGCAATCAATCAGTCTCTCTCTCTCTCTCTCTCTCTCTCTCTCTCTCTCTCTCTCTCTCTCTCTCTCTCTCTCTCTCTCACTCTCTACTCTCCTCTCTCTCCTCTCTCTCTCTCTCTGTCTGCTCTCTCTCTCTCTCTCTCTCTCTCTCTCTCTCTCTCTCTCTCTCTCTCTCTCTCTCTCTCTCTCTCTCTCTCTCTCCTGTTCGTATTAGTTTGCAAACATATAAACCGTAGAAGAAATGTAATGCGAATAATAATATTTAAAAAACTTATGGGAGAAGGCAAGTAAGTGATAAATAAAATCGTAATCCCACCCGTCCCAAGGAACAGAAAAGAATGCACACATATATACATTCTGAAACGAAAGATAAGAGAGAGAGAGAGAGAAGAGAGAGAGAGAGAGAGAGAGAGAGAGAGAGAGAGAGAGAGAGGAGAGAGAGAGAGAGAGAGACAAAGAAGAGGAGAGAGAGAGAGAGAGAGAGAGAGAGAGAGAGAGAGAGAGAGAGAGAGAGAGAGAGAGAGAGAGAGGGGGGGGGGTTGGATGTCGGAAGTCAAATCATGCTGACAAAAGAGATATTCTCCACATCACTTAGATTTGGAAATGTGTTGTCCTCGGGCCTCAAAATAACGTACAATTGTTTTCATCTATACGCTATAACCTCTATAAAATCCGTCCAAACCTCAACGAGTTTTTACCCTGTCCCAGAGGCGGTCGTAAAGAGGAAACAGTCCTGCGCTGCTTGCACACAGGCCACTCGTTTTATACCCATCCTTATCTTTTAAAAGGTGAAGAGGCTCCGAGGTGTATTCCATGTCATGTTCCACTCACAGTGAAACATATTCTTTTAGATTGTTGGAACTTGCACGATGTGAGACATAAACACTTTACAGCCGAGTCCATGAAAACCCTGTTCAGAGATGTCCCACCTGACGTGAGTTTTGAGTTTCTGAAAGAGATTAACATTTTTCATCTGATTTAAGATTTTACAGAAAAAATGTTTTAACGAAGTTTCTGGTGCGTTTATAGAAGATGTATTTTAAAGAGATGTGTGAAAGGTTGTTTTTTTTTTGTTTTTTGTTTTTTGTTTTTTGATGACTTGTCAGTTGGTTTTAACGTGGTGGCCCTTTGCGGTCGGCTGGGCTATAAGCAACATTACCATTTCTTTACCTTACCTGCGCATCTGTCTGTCATACAGCAAATGGATTTCTAGCAAAAAAAGGAAAATGATGAAATACTATCAGTGAATGGTCTGCATGCCAGCCGTGGCTAGTTTTCTTGAAAGAAAAAAAATACAATTCCGCCCGACAAAAGAAACAAACAAATTACAAGACAAAACACGACACACTTCGACCTGTTTGGTCTTCTTCTTCAGGCAAGGCAAACAACATTCAAGGCAATGAAGAAGAACAACGAGCAATCGCTGACCTCCTCAAATCGGGCGCAAAAAATGGACGTTGAACGAATTTGGCTCCCAATTTGAAGAGATAAGTGATTGGTCATTCTTCGTTTTTATTGTTGTGCTCCCAGTTCTTATAGAACAATGTGTACTTTAGAATGGGAACGAAGAAATGTGTGTGTGTGTGTGTGTGTGTGTGTGTGTGTGGTGTGTGTGTGTGTGTGTGTGTGTGTGTGTGTGTGTGTGTGTGTGTGTGTGCGTGCGTGTGTGTGTGTGTCCGTCCGTCCATGGTCAAAATATGTTCCACTCGCTCCAGACAAAACTACTGGGCCGATCTTTCTGAAAATTTGTAGGTATGTTCGTTATGGGTCAAAAATGATGCCCAATGTTTTAGTTTACCGTTATAACCGTTACTAACGGCTGTAACGGCCTGTAACGATTTTTCGTCTTTATGGAATATCTTAGAAAGTACTTGGCCGATCTTTGTGAAAATCAGCAGGTATGTTCATTATGGGTCACGGATGATGCCCGATGTTAAGTTAACCGTTATATCCGTTACTAATGGCCCATAGTGGTTTTCTTCTTTATGGAAAATCTCAGAAAGTACTTGGCCGATCTTTTGAAAGTTTGTAAGTACATTCATTATAGGTCACAGATGATAGCCGATGTCCACCAGAATAGCCATTACTAACGGTTACACCAGCCCAAGATGGTTATTCCTCTTTATGGAATATCTCACGCGTATTCAGGATAAACTGGGAGTACGTTATATGCTTTGCATCTTGTCCTGAATGTTGCGCGTTATTTTATCTGAAGAGGACCAGCGCGTGTTGTTTGTAATGTAATGTAAAAGGATATTTATAGAGCGCTTTACCTCGCAAGAGCCCAAAGCGCATATTACAGAAAAACATGATAAAAATTATAATTCTAATTCAAAGCGCGCGCTCACACACACACACACACACACACACACACACACACACACACACACACACACACACACACACACACACACACCCCGCCGGGGGGGGGGGGGGGGGGGGGGACTCTCACATGCAGACAGACACAGGAGGCGCGTTCAACACCAGCAAACACGCGCACAGTGGTAACTGGATATCGTTAATCAGTCCGAGGGAAAAGATGTGTCTTTAGGGAGGTTTTAAAAGTCTCTAAAGAGTCCGTGTTATGCAAAGAAGAAGGGAGACTATTCCACAGAGCAGGTGCCTGGTAAGAGAAAGATCGTTGGCCTGAAGTTTTCAGGCGAGCGGAGGAAAGCCGAAGCAGACGAGAATCGGTGGATGAGCGTAAGTTGCGAGACGGACCATAGAGATGGAGGAGGTCAGAGAGGTAGGAGGAAGCCAGATTATTCAGTCTTTTAAAAACCAGGAGGAGAACTTTAAAGTCAATGCGAGACTGAATTGGGAGCCAGTCTAAGGAAGACAGAATTGGTGATATGTGATCAGATCTAGAGGAGCGGGAGATCAGACGGGCGGCATTGTTCTGAACTTTTTGAAGTTTAGAGATGAGCGTTAAGGGACAACCGGCAAGGAGGGAGTTACAATAGTCGAGCCGAGACAGGACAAAAGCACAGATTAGAGTCTTCAGAGCATTTTGAGTAAGAAAGCGGCGAACTGAGCTCATTCTACGAAGTTCAAGGTAGCAGGACTTGCACACATTAGAGATATGTTGTTTGAAAGAGAGAGTTTGGTCGAGTGTAACGCCGAGGTTACGAACAGACACTGATAGATTTATTTCATTTCCATCAACATTTATAGAACTAGGGAGAGAATGAGTTCTAAAAGTGTGTTTCGAAGCAATGAGGATTATTCAGTTTTGTCTGCGTTAAGTTGTAGCTTGTTATTGTGCATCCATGATTTAACATCGGTAATGCATGCTTGAGAAGAGGAGATTATTTCATGAAGCTGACTGATATGGGCAGAGATGTACAGCTGGTTGTCATCTGAAAAGCTATGGTGAAGGAGAGAGTGTTGGCTGATAATGGCCGAGAGAGGACTGGGTGTACAGCACAAACAAAACCGGTCCCAGGACAGATCCCTGAGGAACACCAAACTGAAGTGCTCTTGCTGGAGACTTAACACCTTTCACTGAAACAGTTTGCGTGCGATCAGAGAGATATGAAGAGAACCAGGAAAGGACAGAACCAGAAAGGCCAAAAGAAGTGTTGAGTCTTGAGAGAAGAATAGAGTGATCTATTGTATCAAAAGCAGCAGACAAATCTAAGAGGGGAGAGAAGAGAAACTTTGTTTTCATCAACAGCTGTGAGGAGATCGTTTGCTATCTTAAGGAGCGCTGTCTCGGTGCTATGGCCAGCCCGTTAGGCTGACTGGTTAGAGTACAAGAGATTGTTTACAGAGAGATGTTCAGACAGCTGGGCGAGAACAACTTTTCAATCAGTTTGGAAAGAAATGGGAGATTAGAGACAGGTCTGTAGTTCTTGAGATTTTCAGGATCTAAGTTTTGCTTCTTCAGGAGAGGTCTGACAACTGCAGATTTGAACAGAGTGGGAAAACAACCTGATTGCAAAGAGTCATTGATAATGGATGTAAAATATGGGAGGAGATCGTCAAGACAGCAGGTAAGAAGGGATGAGGGGAGAGGGTCAAGTTCACATGTTTTGACAGTGACTTGCTTCAAGATTTTCCGGATTTTCTACCGACACAGAGTGGAATTCAGACCACTGAGTGCCGGAGAAGGAAGGATCAGGAACAGCAGGGGAAGGAGCAGCATGAGAGTCCAGATTATGACGAATAGTGGCTATTTTACTATAGAAGAAATCAGAGAAACGCTGGGGGAGTTCTGTTGCAGGGATTGAGGAGGGCAGAGGTGTGGACTTTGATTTGCCAAGCAGAGTATTGGTTGCAGTAAACATTTGTCGGGATCTTCTACAGGCTAGGATTTTCGCACTGTAAAAACAGCATTTGGCGCTGTCCAGAATGTTAGTAACTAGCTTATTGGCAGTACGAAAAATTTGTTTATGAACATGTAGTCCAGATTTGAGCCAGCAACGCTCTGCCTGGCGCCGTTCTCGCTTAGCCTGTAGCAGCTGAGGTCCGACAGAGGTGAACCAGGGTGAGGGAGGCCGGCTGGAGATCTGGCGGTGGGTGGCTGGGGCGTGCTGATCAAGAAGACGGGACAGAAGCTGGTGGAGCTGGTCAGCTGACAGGTGTGAAGAGGCCTCCAGTCTGGCCCGAAGATCCGACTGGAAGGTGACGGTGTTGACATCGGCGATCTTCCTGGCCTCCACGTACACAGGAAGATGTGAAGGGCGTGAGAGGCGGAACTGGGCTACAACACAGTAGTGGTCGGAAAAGTCCAGAGTGAAATCTAGGGCTGTGGAATGCAGCACGTTGTCGTCACGCCGGCAGATGACAAGGTCAAGGGTATGGCCTTTCTGGTGAGTCGGGAAGGTGACAGCCTGGTGCAGACAAAAATCGTCCAGCAGACCGGCGAAGCGAAGCGCTAGGGAGTCAGTGGTGACGTTGACGTGAACATTGAAGTCACCAACGATGACAGGACAGCCACTGATTGTATTGCAGTGTTCCAGGAAGGACGGGAACTCTTCAATGAAAAGAGCATCAGACAGTCTGTTCTTTTGGTTGGGGGGAGGACGGTAGATGCAGAAAAGCTGAAGGCAGTGCTGACGTAGGGTGACAGAACGATGGGCAAGTTCAAAGGAGGAATGCTGGAACGGGAAGGTGGTGGTGGAGGTGTGGTGGGAGCACAGAGTGTCACGCACGACGAAAGCGATGCCTCCGCCGCGGGAGGAGCGAGGACAGGAGATAGTTCTATACCCAGGAGGAGTAAGGTCAACACATTTAGCCTCGTCCCCAGTTGGGAGTAACCAAGACTCCGTAACACAAAAAATGTCAACACTGTTTTCAATAATAAAGTCGTTGATCGCGGACCGTTTTTCGAGGGCAACCGACGGAACGCGGGTTGAGCTGTGCAATTTTAAAGTTGAAGCCGGACTGAGACTGACTAGGCAGCACAAGTGGCGCTGAAATCAGATTTGCAAAGTTCACAGCACTTGCCTTTGACCTGGATGGTGTGAAGAGGGAACGACAAGCGTGGTTGATGACAGGAATCTTCCTCTGTTTCCATCTACCACCTCGACGGCCTCTCACTCGAGGAAGACCGACACCAACACGCAGACGACGCAGTGTTGAGGTTAGGGAGGGGTTAAGGGTCGAAGGTCGAACCGCCAGCAACTCATCACGGGTGTAGGTGAGGGGGCAGACAGGGGGAGGAGGGGGAGGGGAGAGTGTCGACACACAAGCGCTTGCAGTGTGTGTGAGCTGAAACACAGGACAGCGGAGGAGGGAAAGGAGCACGTGCGAAGCGTGGTGGTGGAAA
>JAFLJL010018468.1:0-2500 GCA_018398815.1 Conus ventricosus | reverse complement strand
GGAGCGCATATGGATTAGTCGATACTTCGCGACGCCTCTATCATGAAAGTGAAACCTTCCCACTGGCAACGTTTAACCTACATCAACACAAACGTCTGAAGCAAGTGCTAATTTCTACTTTGCCTCTGATAAAATGTTTTGACGCAGACCTGTGTAGAACATATACAACTCCGTGATCACAGCGTGAATTCATTCCAATAAAGATCAGGTACATGGCATGTATTTCTAATATTCTGCAGATGATACAACTTAGCGTTCTGTAATCTTCTTAGCTGAAGTGATTCATACTGATTTCCTGTGGATAAAAATGGATCTAAAGCAATGCGTTTTTATTGTTGCGTGTGTGTTTTCATGTGTGTACTGTGATTTCGTTGTGTCTCTGATTGTGAACATGCGTGACAACAAAAAGCAGATAGCTTTTTGGGGGGGCCAAAAACCCTATGTTTTTTTCAAAAAAGATGAGAAAAAAAAACTAATGAAAGAGTTTGAAATTTAGCCAGCAGACAGACCATCTATCCATCCACACGAATACAAAATTTCAACAGGTTACATCCAGAGGTTTTTGAGATACAGTTGTTGTTATTGTTGTTCGTCTGTCGAATCGACGAGGACAACTTCAGTCATCTAGGGGTTAAGCAGGGGATGGGGGTGGGGGATGATTAGTGGATACGCAGGTGGCTGATCAAGCCGATGCGTGCACGGAATGTGCGGTGACAGCTTGGACAGGGAGTATGGGCGGCATGCACTAGATTGCTGGCACGGGCTTTCCTTGCCTGTCTCTTTTGTTGCACTGCAGCTGTTCTTTCTTCACATATATTGCCACCTTTGTGGATAGAGTAGCGCCATCTCGCCCGATCCATAACAGTTTGTTCCTATGTGTCAGGATTGATGTTAAACGTTTTTAAGGATGTTTATAGCGTGTCTTTGAAGCGTTTCTCCTGACATGCGAGCTACATGACCTGCCCATCAAAACTATGGCAGCATCAGAATGGTGTTGATGCTCGGCAGGCCTGCTTAGTCGAGCAGCTCTGTGCCTGGGATCTTTTCCTGCTATTTTACGTTTAACAATCTTCTGAGGCAGGTCGTGTGGAAGTGATTCAACGTCTTGGCACGCCGTTGGTACACTGTCCCAGTTCCACATGCATAAAGGAGGTGGGGAGAACAATTCTTCGGGTCACCGCACATCTGACTGTTTAACTTCAAAACCTTCAGGCTGGGAGTGCCTTTCCCTAGTACATTGGTCAGGGCGCATAGGGTCAAATGTAAGCTGAGAAGGACAGTGGTGACAAACAAAAAGATAATCAAAGTATCTGGTTGTTGCTGCTTTATTTCATTCATAGGTTAGGAACATCTAAAACTTGTAGGGAGGAAATTCCAGTGTACAGAAACAGCTTCAGAATGCAGTCGCACGAGACGCTTAACTGTGAATAGAATTAAACTGATGTTGAAACAACATTGCCTATCTATTCCGTCTCTTGAAACTGACTTGGAAGTACCCGTGATTGGGACTTTAAATCGCCACTCAATAATTTCCAAGTTAACCCTCAAAGACCTTTTTTTTTTCTTTAAAGAATCTCGAGTAACAGACAAATGACGGTGCACCGGCTGATATCGTCCAGGGCTTCCGAACATTCGGCGGATGGGAAGACTAATGAAATTGGAAAGTTTTCCCGACGATCACAGTCGAAAGTAGTGCCGACCATTTCCCACTGTGTCTGTGTGAATGGGTGGCGGAAAAAATAATTACTTCTGGATTCAATTCCTGGATGCTCCGCTGTCTGGAAGATCTTAGGAGTGAATGGTCGATCACGACGTTTGCACATCTCTCTCTCTCTCTCTCTCTCTCCTCTCTCTCTCTCTCTCTCTCTCTCTCTCTCTCTCTCTCTCTCTCTCTCTCTCTCTCTCTCTCTCTCTCTCTCTCTCTCTCTCTTTCTCTCTAATCTTGTTTTCCTCTGAATGAGCTGCATATTTTCAGCACACAGTATGAGAAAGCAAAGGGTTGCCAGTTTGGATTCAGTATTTTAACGCACAAAATGTTTGGATTAAGGGAATAAATTATAGAAGGATAGATTTAAACAAAAAAAAAACACGTCACAATCCATAGAAGTTGTTTTTTTCCTGTCAAATATCATAGACTGTGTGTGAAGTCATCGTAACAATCAAAGTGCCAACTCTGACGTCCCGGACGGCGTTACAGAAACTCGTACCAGTTCTGCGTTCTATCAAACTGAGGAGTCCCTTTTTTATAAGAAAATGATGTAGGGAAGTTACAAAAGTTATTATATTAATGAGTCCAGAATTTAAAAAAATAAAAAAGAAGAAAAATGAGAACTATAATTGCTTGGAAAACATGTAGCAGAAATTACACATTCACTAAGTTCACTGAAGTTTTCCTTCATCCCACACCACTCAGGAGAAAGGTTTCCCTGTACGTAATGTTACTTGTCGATCTGACCCTAAAAATGGGAGATTACAAATATAAATAGATAAAAAAAGAGCT
>JAFLJL010018467.1:24091-43006 GCA_018398815.1 Conus ventricosus | reverse complement strand
CCCCCCACCACCCACACACACACACACACCACCACACCCACACACACCACCACCACCACACGGGCCCCCCAAAAAAAATTGGGGGCCCCCGGGTCAGTGTACCATTCTTTCATTATTAAATTATAAGTAATAATATTTATAATAATATTTATTAAAATATATATATTATATAATATATATAAAAAAATATATTATATATATATTATATATATATATTTTAAAAATATAAATAAATATTTTTATAAAAAAACAATTTGGGGAATTTTTTCCCACGGGGCCATTTTTATTTTCGACTTTCACCACAACCTTCACCAGGAATTGCTGACGAAGCCCTTTGGCGAAGCTCAAAACAAAAATTGCGGGAAAGAAGCGAAAAAAAGGAAAATAGACGGAGGAGGAGGAGGAGGGGGGGAAAGGAGGAGGGGGGGGCTTGGATTTTATCGGTAAAGATCCCCCAAAAAGCAAGGGGAGAAATTGGTGGGAGTCGTTCTTTTAATCAATTATAAGTTTCATTAAACCTGGCTTTTTTTATGGTAGGCCTCAATGTGCGGATGGATTAAATATGTTTAGTGCAAACACCCAAAATAGGGTAGGCCTCAAAGGGCGTGTGGTCATAAGTGTTTTAGTGCAAACCCCCCAAATTTTTTAGGTGGGCCCTCAAAGGGCTGCAGGTCAAAGGGACAGAACGCGTAACACGACTGGGTTTTAGGGATTGCAGCATTTACGCGCCTGAAAAGAAGGGAATTTAAAGCAAAGGGTTAAAACAGTGAACGCAATCAAATTAAAAAAAAAAAAAAGCATTACGAAGATGTGCAGGACTAAAAAAACTCTTGCCTTTTGACAAAAAGTAAGAATTTGTAGCACCTGGAGAGGCGAGGGCGATGAAAATTAGACCAGAGTTCCTATTGGAGGTAGGTTATAAAGTTGGAGAATATAAAAAACGGGCCCCCCCCCCCCCCCCCCCCCCGTGTATTTTTTAAAGAGAAACCTCTCGTCTAAAAAAGTGCCCCAAAAAGTCCTTTGTTCGTAAAGAGTGAAAGTTGTCCCACCAAACACAGTGATTTAACAAAAAAAAATTGGGTTTTATTTTTTTTGGTCTATTTTGGTTTTTTTAACTGATCGTGTGTTTTGTTTTTTCAATTTCTTTTAAATTGCATCAGTGTTACCTGTCGTAAAGTAAAAGCCCTTTCTCCCCCTTTTGAAGTTCAATTTTTTGCCGCCTGAAACCCTCCCCATCAGCCCTAAGTTTCTGAAATTCTTCGTCCGTAATTTTTTCATCCTGTAAGATTTGTTTATCTTAATCTTAATGAAAAAATTTTGTGTTTAAGGGCACAATGGGGGTTGTGCTTTTTAATTAGGGTTTTTTTTTTAAAGCGCTTAAAATCATAGACGGGCACCTAAGCCAAAAAGACCCCCTAATGCTAAAGGGCCCGGGGCGCCCCAAACCCCCAGTGCAAAAAAGGGCAACACTAACCCCCCCTTACGTAGCTAACCCATAAACCCATAATTACAAAAGAAAGAGTATTTAAAGCTTTAGCATATTTCTTCTAGAAACCCTATACTTATCCAAGTCGCTTTTTTTTCCCTTTTGAATTGTTTTTTGCTTTAAACCT
The DNA here is from genome assembly GCA_018398815.1 of Conus ventricosus. Classification (NCBI taxonomy): domain Eukaryota; kingdom Metazoa; phylum Mollusca; class Gastropoda; order Neogastropoda; family Conidae; genus Conus; species Conus ventricosus. Next base: position 41,393 of record JAFLJL010018467.1, on the reverse strand, counting down.
AAACTTTTTGAACCCCCATTTTAAAAAAAGATTTTTTTTATAATTTAAAATCTTTATTTATCTTCTTATTAACCCCTTGGGCAGCACTTCATTAACAGAGAAAAACGCAAAAAAATCAACTACGTAATGAGAAAAGTCGAGTATTTTGTTTGTTTTTTAAAAACCATACAGTAACCTTGCAGAGAAATGGGTATTTTTTTTTGTCCCCGTTTTTAGTATTGAAATACCAAGTTTTAAAGGGCATCCAAGTTTTCGCCTTTATTAGTTACCTTTTTTTAAGTATGTTCTGGAAAAATAGTATGGCCCCCTCCCTGGAGAATAAATAAGTGAAAAAGCATGTCATTTGCCTGGATGACGATAGCGATGGAGAAAAATTCAAACCCAAACAGTGTCATTCCCACTCCGGACTTCTTTTCTTACATATATTCAGAACCCTGCATAGTTATTTCAATCTTTTTTTTTTTGGGGTTTCCGGAAACTAGGCAAACAAGATAGGGCCCTGCATTCAAGCCTTTTCTAAATTGTTTTCTTTTCAAAGTATACTTTGGGGCTTGTATTTCAAATTTTAAATTTCCCCAAGCAATTTCGGGAAGCAACCCAAAGCATTCTTCGTTTATAAAGTTTTATTCGTGTTTGCCCAAAAATCTTTTTGCCCTTTAAAATTTCATCCTTTTTGGGTTTGGATATTTCTGTTTTTTTTTGTTTAAATTTTTTGTTGTTTGAAAAACCCCTTTCCCCGTGTACTCAAATCCATAAACTTTTCCCTGGGCCCCTTTTAGATAAAAACTCATTTTGGGTCTGCTGGGTCTTTTAGCTCTACTGCAACGCATTTAGGAGTAGTCCCTTTTTGATTTGGCCCCGGACATTTTTTTAATAAAAAAATTTTATCACAAATTTTTTAGAAATAAATAATAAACAAATTATAAAAAAACAAACGTTTTGAACTGGAGGGTCAGTCGTAAGCTAGCTTAGCTGCTTGATTTTTTAACTGCTCTTTTTTTTTTTTTAACTCTTTTTTTTGCCCTTATTATAAATTTTACTTAAACATTCTTCAAAACTACTGTGTCCTTTGTGTAAAATTAACAACATTTTAACTGCGATCGAACGTCTTTTAAGACTGCATTCATTTCTGGTTAAGAGCCACACAAAAAACTAAGGGTGGCGGCCACTAAAGGGCCAGCTTTGGAGTTTTCTTTATTTAACAATGTCTTGTTTGCTGAACTTTACTATAAAAAGTGTTTTGAGTTCCCCCCAAATAGCTATAGTATGTTCTAAAAATCGCCATTTGCGCAGGATCAACAAAAAAATATATTTTCGTCTGCCCAAAGAACTTCCTTTTTTTGAAGACTTTTTGTGCTTAAAGGGTTGGCGAATTTAACAATGTGCTCGTAATGAAATTATATTGTTTGTAAGAAATCAATCGAACAGTTTTTTCCCAAAACCCCGTAATCCCCCAGATAAAGGGGAAAGTGCATCTTTGGGGGAAACTTCAAGCTATCCATCTGTTTTTTTTTAGAATATTTCTTCTACTTTTTAAAAAGCCCCCGTTTTTTACCTGTTTTCTTTAAAAGTTTAGAGCATCACAAACCCTAAAAATGTGCATTTTTATTGGGGGGGTTTCCGTTGCTTTTTTGAATATTTATTTTTATGCCTCTTGCCCATCCTTTTCCACTTCCAAACAATTGTTGTCAAATGGGATCTAAATCCAACCCCAGCCCTATTTGGTTTTTAAGTAGTCTTGAGTCTACTCTTAAAAGGGGAAATTTTTTACATACAGATCAACTGAGGATCTCTTTGCCTACTCCAGCGAACAACTTTTTTATTTTATCAAATGTTTGGGGAGGTAAAAGTCCCCCCCCTGAATACAAGATCAGCTTGCCATTTTTTGACGTCGACCTTTTCAATTTTTGGATTATAAAACTCTTCTGTTCTCTTGAAAAGGAGTTTTTTTCTTTGAAACAAGAAAAAAAATTCCTTTAAAAAACTTCAAAAAACTGATTTAGATGTATGTTCCAGAGAGTGTCTCGTTGTTTTTTATTTTTCTGTAAGGGGGTATAACGTTTTATAAAAAATAACCCTTTTATTTTTTACGGGTTAAGATTGTTCTAGCCATCCGGGGGGTTTGTAACAACGTCAAACTCAAGAGAGATGTCATAAATGGATTTGCTAAAGGATCTTCAGACAGAACGACAAAACCCCTAGGATTAAATGTCGTCATAAATAAGTTTTTTTTTATGCACCTTGGGAATATGGCATTGGTCTTTTCATTCAAAACTAGAGGGAGCAGAAACTGTTGCCAAATCTTTGCTCGCCCCATCTTTTAAAATCATTCTTTCCCTCCCCTTTAAGCCTGTGCTTTAGGCCGTTTGGGGTTTGTATTCCCCGATAAAAAATTTCTCTTTCCTTCTTTTTTTAGGGAGCCAAGACGAAAAAGGGCAAAAATGCTGCCTTGCCTAGTACAAAAACACGTTTTCCCTCCATTGATTCTATTTATTAAACAAACCCTGCCCCAAATTTGCAACAACAGTACTTTGGGTTGCCCTGTAAAATCTATTTTTAATAAAAGTTTAGCGGTGCCTGGTTATAAATATCAGCGCCAAGTCAGGGAACATAACTGTTAATGTTTTTCCCGGCGAATGTTTATGGGTTTTTACGCTAATTACAGTCTGCCCCATCCCCTTTTTCGCCGTGGGGGTTTCCCTTTTCTTTTCTGAGGTCGAGGTCACAACCCTAGAGTTCATTTTTTTTAAAAAAAAAAAGAATTAAAAAAAAAATTGGATGAAGATTAGACCCATTGATCCTGTTGAAGAAGAAGGAAAAAGAATGGGGGCCCTTTATTGCAAGAAAGGCTTTAAGGAGCAGCAGCGGGTAGGGTTAAGCCAAAAACGATTTCTAGATGAATTGAATTTATTATATACCATATGGGGGGGAGAGCGCCAGAAGCACTTAGGGTTTCTGATTTTTCAAAAGATAAAAATAATCATTTGTATGTAAAACCGGGAAAGGGAAAAAGCGTACGGCTACTGCAAAACCAGACCCAACCAGTTTTTAAACGGGCCACAATTTTTTAAGATCCCCGTTGTTGACCAAAGGCAATTAAAAATTTTTGGCGTTTAAAGGGTGAGGGCCGTTGTCTTTTACAAACTTGGGGGAAGGTTGCGACACAACGAAAAACAAAAAAACCCCTTCAAGAATTAAATCGAAACCCAGAGAACTAATAGCAGAAATTGAAAACGAGTTTAAATGGGAGACAGATATAAAGGAAATTGTTAATTTTTCAAAATTTTGTCGAGGCGCAAGGGCCTTGATAAATTCTTCAGACAATAAGGGGGGAAAAATGACCCAAAAAGCAAAACTTGGTGAAATAGAAAGAGATATAGAAGAAGAAAAAAATAAAAAGGTGATGCGGACGATAACAATCTAGGACTAGAAGAAAAGGCTGAATACAGCAAAAATTACAGAATTTAATGACCCGAAAAGACAGAAATGTTGGGCGCGATTTCTATTAAAGAGGCCATCTAGAATCACAAATAACCAGAATCAGAGAAGTTATAAACAAAATACTTCATGAAAACACTTACGCTGGCAAAAAGAATTAAGGTTTGTTTAGAGAACAGGGGATTACAATAGTTAGTATATTAAACAGCTTTTGGGTTTGCTATCTCTACACTCGTTTATGCTTTAACTGGCAGTGCGCCAACAGGGCCGGGAACGCCTCCAACACCTCAGCCGGGGTAAAAGTTGGATTAGAAAACAATTTGCATCATCTAGCAAACTTATTAAAGAAGTTAGCTGCCAAAGGCTTGATGCTCTGCCTGGCATAATAGGTAGTTTTGTTATTTGGGGTTTTTTGTCTACTATAGGCAAAGTTGCTGGTTATATGGCTGACCATCTGGGACTTTTAGGAGTGTGGGCTGGATTAATTTTTACTGAAATAAGTATGAAAATCCAGTAAAAGTTAAAAATGAAACAAGGGCTGTCTTTTCGCTAGTGGGGACTGTCGTGTGAGGTAGATTAACAGGTGGCGTGCTTTCTGGGCTGCTTTCTGGTTGGGGGGGGCTTATAACTGGATCGCTTTCTTCAGGGTTAGGTACTTTTTTAAAATGGATGGAGTGGGGGCCTTGTGTTTAAGCTTTGATTGTGTCCTAAGTTTTGATCGCCCTCCAGCTATGAGGATTTCATTGTTATAATTCTGTATCATGCCAATCTGTAGTCTAAGGTTCAGAGGGTAGCATGTATAATCCAGGGGCCTACAACAAAGTCAACCTTTGACCTAGCTTGTGCAAGAAGTCTTGATACCTTTGTATGCTGGCAGGCAAATCAACAGCAGAGTTAATAGCATCTTCTAAATTGGCTAAAAATTGTTTTCTGGCATCAAAGCCTGTAGACTGATCTAGTATGCTAGATTTAGTCTGTGCTTGTGCTCCTAATAGACCCCAAACGTATGTTCGTATGGTTTTCTTTGAGTCTTTGCACTCCTGGCATTGTTAGGCCTTCACTTTCATCTAGAAAAATGTTGCCAAGAAATTGGGGATGTTTTTGTTCTATGGATCCTTATCGAACTTGTTTGTCTGGTTGAAAGGAGGTTGGCCAGGCCAGTAGTCATAAGTATATTCTCTTTTGCGCCCCACAAATACAATGTGCCTAACCCCATGATTGCGGTTTAACTTTTGTCTAAAATCAGTTTAAGGAAATTTAAAGTTAAATTCGTTGCAGATTCTTTCATATGCATTATTGTCCTTTGGACTGTTGAAGGGTTTTAACGCGCTGTCGTTTGGGAGGACTAATTGTAGTTCAGTTAGTATTCGTCTGTACTGGTAATAAACATGAAAGTTATAGACTGACCTTACTAAAGATTTAGGATGGTTTGCATATGAAACACCGCAGCCAGTAGTTGTGCAGTAAATGGCAAAATTTAACTGATTCTGGTTAAACGCCATTTGGGCGAGATGACCATGCTGATGGCACTCTATCATTCTTTATCGGCGGATTTAAATATTTGTTAGTGGGTTTACAAGTCTGACTTGGAAGCCATTATATTCATCTACTGCAATGGTTTAAATTGCTGAAGTCCCAAAGATTTGGGGTTATAAAACGTCCTATATTGTAAGCGGCACTTTCGTTATATTTAAAAGGTTCCATTTTTTAAATTAGATTTTTTTAATAGTTTATAAAAAGGGTGTTCATTTTATTTAACCAAGCAAAACGAGCGTGTGTTCTAAATTTTCCCAATTGTCAATGGCGTGGGAGTTTTAGGATTGCCCTTAAAGAAAATTTTGGCTTTAAAGATATGCGGGCTAACATATCTGAAGGGGCTCAAAATAACTGGATCAATATTAGTAACGAGGCGGGCAATCAAATAATAATGTACAAATAAATGATGGTTACTACAACTTTTGTTCTTTAAAGAAGTACTTAGCGAATTTGGAATATTGCTGAAAATTAACGAAGCAAAAACCCCAGAAATTACTATACATTTTCCACTAGAAGAAAGAAGAGAGTATACTTTCCCTAAGGGCCTGGCTAAAATCTTAGGCTTTCACAGTAGTGACAGAGCTTATAGATTTAGTACAAGAGAAGGTGTTTATCATTTGAAGGAAATAAACCTTCTGATTTTCTTGTGAACCCAATGTTGTATGTTCATTTACAACAGTTAAAACAGAAGCTAATTTGTTTGATGGCTACCCATCTACAGTTCTAAAGGTTTTGCCATCAACTAGGCGGGGTTTGCGATTATCGATTATTCTCAGTTGGAAAAAAACAGTGAATTTAAAGAATTAATTAATGGGCCTATAAACTCATTAGATGTAAAAATAACTAACCAAGATGGAAAGCCAGTGTTTGTTCTGATTTATTAATAGTGTTAGAAGTAAAAGAACGCGCTGTAAACCCTTAATTTTTATGTCCCTGGAAGAGAATGTAAATATGTTTGTTCACGATCACCCATATTATTCTGCACGGAAACCCCCGTTTCAATTTGCTAATTACATCGATTTTTAGAGGTTTTGTGGGTGTTAATTTTGTTTAAAAACAGGTGTTAAATTTGGTCAAAACTGATGTGTGATGGACGTGATTTGTATGTGAAAATGGGGGTTTTCGTGCAGAATCACATGGGTGGTCTTGAACCCGCATATTTACATTCTCTGGACATGCATGGTCTCTGGCTTGGTCCAAAGATCACGCAGCACCTTCATCGGTCCTCTTACCCTGCGTCCGTACAACAACTCGAATGGAGGAAAAGCCGGTGCTTTGTTGGGGAACCTCCCTATATGCGAATAACAGTGCAGGCAACCAATGATCCCATTCTTCAGGCTTTTCTTGAGTCATCTGCGGAGCATTTCTTCAAGGTACCATTGAAGCGCTCGACTAATCCATTGCATTGCGCATGGTATGGAGTAGTGCCCAGACCCTTGATGGACAATAACCCGAACACCTGGCTCATCATGTTACTCGTAAACTGAGTACCTCGGTCTGTAAGAACCGATGCGGGAATTCCTGTCCGAGACCACATGGCAAACAGTGCCTCAGCAACTGACTCATGTGGTTACTGTGCGAAGTAGGGTAGCCTCTGGATACCTCGTGGCGAAGTCCACCTGTACCAGTATATACCTGCACCCTGTTGCAGACATGGTGCAATCGGTCCCACTATATCCACGCCTACCCTGTCAAATGGTTCTTGCATAAGAGGCATCTTGACAAGCGGCACCGGTCTGACTCGTCCTTTATCCAAGGTACGCTGGCACTTCAAACATGACTTCACATACCTGCCTATGTCACTGCACATTCCAGGCCAATAGAAGTGTGGGAATATTCTCTCCTTTGTCTTGTTTCCCCCCAAGTGTCCAGCCATAGGAATATCATGTCCGAGAGTTAATACGGTCTTCCTTAGGGACTTCGGCACACAAACCTGGGTTGTTGTTCCACTCTCACTCTCGTACTTACGTACAAGAACTCGGTCTTTCCACGTAAAGGAGACCCTATTTCCATGGGGATGGAACACTAACTTTTCCTCTGCAGCTCTTCTGGCACGTGCAATGCTATCATCCTGTTCCTGCCCACGAATCAGCTCATCTTTTGAGACAGCCATCACCTGCTCCTTTAAAGACAAAGGTTGAGCAGGCCTGTCCTGGGCTCTGACCTGAGCACGAGTCAACACAGCGACCTGAGGATGTATCTGATTGCCGACATTCTCCGAAGAGTTTTTCTCCCTGATGGGTATACTGGGACTCTCTCAGGATGGTGCTCTCCCTCACGGCATATATAATTCCCCACCAGCACCTCCGCAACTGGATCCTCCATCACCAGAGCCTCAACCTTCCCCTCAAAGTACGGCGTGTCCATGTACACACATACCACGGGTAGCGTGCTACGACACCTGGATTCAGCCAATACAACTGTCCGAGTCCTCCCTGTATAGGCATCACTTGGTACCAGCCTCGCCGCCACCACAGTCTGCGATGCTCCTGTATCTCTGATACCACTTGCCCATGACTCTCCGACCCTCACCCTACACCTCGGATTGAATGGTTTCCTGGAGCATGGTATACACAGCGTAGGGGTAGCCTCCGAGTATACTGGCTCTCCAAGACACGACACATATTGGATTGCTACATTCCCAAGATTCGGACAATTACGCTGGATGTGGCCTGGTCGCTTGCATGCATAACAAATCACCCCCTGCCTAGGTGCCCTTTTGGATGCAGCACTGATCGCTGGCTGAGCCTCTCTAAATTTACTCTCTCCCGCTGTCCCTTGGTCTCTTACGCTGGAACTGCCTTGATTTTTACCCCCTAGGTGCTTCGGTGTGACCTCATGAGTGTCACTTATTACAGATGGGCCTCTTCTGCTCTCTCGCCCTATCCGTCGTGCTTCTGCTATCCGAGTTGCTTCCAATGCCACTGCTTCAGCATTCTTAGGACAAGCTCGATGCACCTCCGTGACAAAGTCAGGAGTAAAAGTTCCATACATCTGTTCCTCGAAAATGAGATCTTTAAGGTCCTCAGCTTTGGTTTCGTCTTTCCCCGGCTGCAGCACACCACAGACTGAAACAAGACTTTAACCGGTCTAAAAACTGCTGAAACGTTTCTCCTACCTCCTTCCTCATTCCCCTGAACTTCTTCCGGTATGCCTCAGCGTCTAAACGGAAATACTCTAGAAGCGCTTTCTTCACTTGGTCGAAACTTGCGAGGTCAACGGCATTCAGTCGCAGAATAGCATCTCTCGTCTTTCCTCTCAAAAGAGCTATTAGTCTAGAGGACCATGAAGTTTTTTTGTTTTTTTTTTCCAGCGGCACAACGTGGCACCTGCTCGAAATGAGCTAAATACATGTCCACATCATCCGTATCCGTGAACGGATCAATTGCTACATGGCTTGTCGCTTCCTCTTCAGCCCTTTCTCTCGCCTCCTTCAACTCTTGCTCTTTCAGTCTCAACTTTTCCTGTTTGAAGGACACGATCTCACTCGCCTGACGTTGCTTGAGATCCAGCTCTAATTTCCTTAATGCTACGTCATCCTGGTCGACTTTCCTCCTAGCATCCGCGTCCTCTTGTCTAGTAGCCATCTCTTGGACCTCTTTCGTCTTCTGGAAAGCAATCTCATCCTCTTTCTTTTTCTTCTCTGCCAAAAGGATAGCCAACCTGGCAGCAGCCTCCTCTTCCTCTCTCCTAAGCTTAGCCGCAGCCTCCTCTTCCTCTCTCCTAAGCCTGGCAGCAGCTTCCTCTTCCTCTCTCCTAAGCCTGGCAGCAGCTTCTCTTCCTCCCTCCTAAGCTTGGCAGCAGCTTCCTCTCTCCTGGCAGCAGCTTCCTCTCTTCCTGGCAGCAGCTTCCTCTTCCTCTCTCCTAAGCTTGGCTGCTAACACGGCTAACTCCTCCTGCTCCTTCCTCTCCTTCCATGACATTTCCCGAGCCACCTGTGCCCTCCTAACGATAGCTTCCTCCTTTCTCTCCGCATCCTTTGCTACATTGTCAGCAATGAACTGGGCCAATTCCACCTACTCAACCCTAACTCTGTCCCTAGGCGTGAGTAGTATGAACAGCAGGACTGCTAGGCGACACAAACTTAGCAGCACCCCCGGAGACTCTCCTAACCCAGGCTTACCAGCCGCAAAGGTACGGGACATGGGAGTACCCCCTGGCTGCTTCTCAGGAGTTGACACATCCCCTTTCTCCTTGACCGACTCAACTGGACTTACGGTACCTTGAGACCTTAGCTTGCGATCGGTTCCAGACGCCATTACCACAGACTATCAAGTCTCTACCTAAGGAAACCAGATTTTTTTTCTTCTTAACAACAGAACCTCCCACAAAGAGAACATTCACTCTCGCCCAACCGTAAAGCGAATATCTTGATCGTCCACTGGCTGAATCAATACAATTAGTACTTGGCAACCACCGTGTCTTTTCTAAACACCTATCTCCCAACACCCTAGGCACGGTTAACTACAGGGCACATCAATGACCAACATTTGAAACATTTCATTTCAACATTTCACGTCAAATATTACTGTGACCATCAATACATTCCAACACTCATAAACATGTAATTGGAAGAGAAAGAGAAACACAAACACACTATTCATACCTCGGTTGCACCAAACCGAGACAACACAAGACAACGTTACTGGCAACTATGTCACTAGGATTGCCAAGTAACCGTGCTTCCTCCCCTACTGACGGCGCGCTCCCTCCAACCACCCACGCGGTACAACTACTATTCCACTATCAAGTTCCTATCCCCAACTAAACACACAACAGATCCCTATTTTTTTTTTAACCAAAAAAATGTGTCCTAAATGATACTAATTCTTACCCCGCATCTCCACCATATTGTCACTGTATACGACAGTAGACAGGGATATATGTATTAATATATCCCCGTTATAACCACCCCTTTCCCCCTTTTACTGAGAGTATGAACGCCACACAACAAACACACACAAAAGAAAATACGGTGCACAAACAGAAGGCTTTATTTGCATTCACACACGCACTCTCACCCACAGAATGGCAGATGAAACACCAAGACCTTTATATATCCAACACACACAGGGAGTTTTCCCACACGAAAAGAAAAACAAAACCAAAAAAAAACCAAACAACTATACTAACAATACCCGACCATCAACGCATGGCCCCTTATGCATACCTGTGCACGCATGTACTGCACATCTACATATAACGACCCTTCCCTCAGGAGGCACAGACACACACCTCAGCCCACTGAAGGCCAATAACAGAAGGGACAAGGGTGAAATCACATCACCTGGTAATCCCGGGCTGAAATATCAAGCAAGGTTGATACCTCATAAAACCTGAGATGCCCACGCAATGTTTTCTTTTTTTCCAAAATGTACTCTTTATACTAATTTTTATGTGCCGGTGTCAAACTACCCGGACACCCAAACTTAACCCCCAAAATGTTCAACACAGATTGTTCAAGTAACCCGAACCCAATGTTACACTTTTAATACTTCATTCGAAGTCACTGGCGGGTGCTTGACACATGCAAGAAAAAAACAACAACAAAAAACAAACTCCTTCCAAAAAAAAACCACACACACACAAAAAAAAAAAAAACGGCAACACAGCGTTTCCCAATATGATTATGTAAACGTCGGTCTGCTTTACGACGCCCTCACACTAATGCACCGCCCAAAACACAAAACCTTCACTGAAGCGCTTGATATGAAGTAGGAGGAGTAAAGTCGTGACGCGTTGAAAAGCGCGGTCCCCTACCTACCGGGCACCAACCACATTCGCGAGTCGCCCGCAGATGGTATACTGCGGCGAGCCCTCAAGACGCTTGCCCACCCTGAAGACACAGAGTTGAAGTCGGAGGAACTGCCACACCTCGGACTGTGGAAGGGAGACGACGTCCTGACCGGAACGCACCCTGCCGGCTCCACGTGCGTCCCCACTCTGGCAGAGGAGTGGGCAGGGATGACAGTGGAAGTAGCGGTGACAACTCCCACAACCCGAGAGGCCGACCCTCACAGATTTGCTGTGTCGGGGAGGTACAAAAAACTCGCCGGAAACCTGTGAAAAAGAAAATGTCTTACTACCACAGAAGAATACAGTTATAACTTTGTTGTTTCACTAAAGTAAAACGGTTCTCAGTGTTTATATGTCACAACCCAAAGTACAATAGCTGATTGGAATTTTAAATCATGACCATAACAACCAGCCACCTTGACATCAAAATATTCTCTCACCAAAATGTTCCATTACACATTTAAAACCAATTTCATTGACTTTCCACTTCCATCAACAGCCACGAACATAATAACCATTCCTTCATAAAAGTGATTATACTGTCTGAGTTACATACCCACGACTTCAGTTCCCATCGAGGTCTCCAAGACAATGATTCAATAGGATTATAAATCATATTCACTCCAATGAACAAACGAACACTCCGACCGTTAGTGACCACAGTACCGGTCACAATTCAGGATCGATCACTTAGTAACATGCTTAATAGAATCAAACACATTTCAAGCAAAACCAAAATAATAGAATTGAACCCGGGTATCCAAATTTCCTAGCAGGCACAATCATAATCCCACAAATGTCATCAGAAATTATCAAGCGCTAGGACAATCACCAATTACATAAGCCCGACAAGGATTTCCGAGCGCTGCTATACATTGTCTACTGACACCACAATGCAGCAGAAAACATCTTTGAATACTGGCGCGCCACCGTCGACTAAAACAACCATATACATATATATATACATCAAATGTGGGCTTCTGAGGCACAATTCCTAAATATCTTAGACAGCCTTTATTATTATTATCTGCTATTTTTTTTTCTCTTTTTTATTTTCCAATCGTAATAACTATACCAAGTAACAATCATGAATTCACCTGCAAATCTTAACAATAATTGAAAAAAAAGAACAGCTCTTTTATTAATATAATGATCCCTAATTTTCCTTTCAGCCCATCCACCCCGGTTTGGTTCCAAGCGCAAACACCAAAAGTGAACCTCTACAAGACGTGTCTATCCGAGGTACCACCACCTGTCACCTATCGATAAACCTCACACACGCCCAGACACATCACATGCAGTCTGCCCTCCGTACCTGGCACGCACCGCGTGACAGTCTCCTCTTTTAATATTAAAAGTTTCGGTCCTCCGATACCAACGTAAACTCTCAGAAAATAACCAATCTTTATCAAACTTGAAAACAAAATTTCTGTACACCAGCGACCACTACCAAGTACAACATATTGTCTTAGCACAGCAATACTGCTGTAACACATCCACCTATCTGTATCAGTGTAGAACCGAAACGCACATTATTTCATTCCCATATGTACGGTTTTTTCCTCGACCTTAAGTTCAAGTTTATCTGTTTTCTTCTCTTCAAACCTCCGCACATTTAAATTTCCTCCTCTTAGTCAAATTCATATAGAAAGAATCTTTGCGAATAAAAATCAAATTGAAAGGAAATCCTCCAGTTCCGGGAACTGAAATACAAAAGTTGATGAAACCATGATATCTGCAAACAACCAACTACACAGCCTCCAGAATTTCCGCTACTTTACCCGCTCACCTTGGACAACAACAGGAATGACACACAATGGACGACACCCTCAGTCGCCGGGAACCTTGGACAACAACAGGAACGACACACAATGGACGACACCCTCAGTCGCTGGGACACTGCCAGACAGCCAACGCCCTGGTACGTGCAGAACCGCCGCTGAACACCGAAACATCGATCGTCTTCACTCTGGTAGCCAAACCTTCAAAAGTCGGTCGAGGGCATACCGCGAACCCCTGCCCCAACGGCAGAAACAAACATGAGCACGAGGCCAACCCAACCTTTGCGGATAACGCCTCAGTTCGTACTGACTTGCAGACACACGACGACACTCCGAGTTCACCTCAGAAACTCACAAGACAGCACTCACATTCACGGAATTCCCCGCTCACATCGAAGAACTCCAGTTTCACGAGTGTTTGTTTACACACGTAAACCCCACTATTCCGGTGAGTGTGATATTCTCCTCCCTCCCCCTCCAAGAGTTGACAGGCAAGCAAATTCCCGGCATGAATCACGCACTTCACGGCCACTGCCAACCTGGCAATGGACGGGCCACACTCCACAATTGTCACTGAGGCGACTGTTATTTCGTGAGTGACAATATATATATATATATATATATATTATATATATATATATATATATATATATATGTATCCGTGTGTGTGTGTGTGTGTGTGTGTGTGTGTGTGTGTGTGTGTGTGTGTGTGTAGACATAGATACAAGTAGGTAAAGTGATTGTATCTTTACCTTTGGGATTCTGATGGTGTTTCTTGTGTGTTTTTTTTATAATGCAGAGATTCCCGATGAAGCCTTGAAAAAGGCGAAAATTTCAAAAAATAAAAGAAGGGAAGACACTTGAGTGGACGACTTCTTGATTTTATATATAATATATATATATATATATATATATATATATATATATTATATATATATATATAATATATATATATATATATATATACACAATAAACTAATAAATTCCAAGGATAAGTACCGCACCGTTCCAGCAACTTACAGAGCAGCTTGGTGTTGCAATGACTGCAAGAAATAATGAATTATAAACAAAGCTTGCTCTTATGTCTTAGATTGAAGAAATAGGGGGAGATAAGCATTCATATCTGCAGTGGCATACTGCCTAACTAACAGTATGTGCTCAAGTGGGTGAATGGGGGAAAAAAATGCTTCTCAAAATGAGCCTTCAGCAAGCTTATAATCTCCAATAGGGAGGAAACTCACTAACACCTAACTCTGGTCATATACCGATATTTCGAAACTTGGTGGTTTCTCCTCAGTGACCGCGGAAAGTGGTAATTTGACTCCTCTGCCTTTTCAGTTTTAAGAAGAATGCAATCCCAGAAAAGGTTGGTGTACAATACCGTAGTATGTTTGTTGAGTTTTCAAAAAACCAACCAAAGGTGCCATCTAAGAAGCAAAAGAAAATCATAAAAGAGCAAAACAAGCTACATTTTCTTGTGAAAAGTAAAAAATATAAAAGATATCCTCTAAGACACAAGTGCTGGGGGCAAGTTCTTGGAATGAATCCGCAAGGGACTAAAATACAATAAACTAATAAATTCCAAGGATAAGTACCGCACCGTTCCAGCAACTTACAGAGCAGCTTGGTGTTGCAATTAGTTTATTTATTAGTTTATTGTATTTTAGTCCCTTGCGGATTCATTCCAAGAACTTGCCCCCAGCACTTGTGTCTTAGAGGATATCTTTTTATATTTTTTACTTTTCACAAGAAAATGTAGCTTGTTTTGCTCTTTTATGATTTTCTTTTGCTTCTTAGATGGCACCTTTGGTTGGTTTTTTGAAAACTCAACAAACATACTACGGTATTGTACACCAACCTTTTCTGGGATTGCATTCTTCTTAAAACTGAAAAGGCAGAGGAGTCAAATTACCACTTTCCGCGGTCACTGAGGAGAAACCACCAAGTTTCGAAATATCGGTATATGACCAGGAGTTAGGTGTTAGTGAGTTTCCTCCCTATTGGAGATTATAAGCTTGCTGAAGGCTCATTTTGAGAAGCATTTTTTCCCCCATTCACCCACTTGAGCACATACTGTTAGTAAGGCAGTATGCACTGCAGATATGAATGCTTATCTCCCCTATTTCTCAATCTAAGACATAAGAGCAAGCTTTGTTTATAATTCATTATATATATATATATATATATATATATATATAATATATATATATATATATATATATATATATATATATATATAGATCAGTATATATAAGATGCCCAAAACAATTTTTCAAGTGCTCAACCCCTTGGGGAGCAACATAAAAAAAGTTAAAAGAGGAATTCTTAAAACTATCTACAAATTTGTTTCAAGGGTGTTGCGCTGTCATCAGGATGGTTTTTGGTTTGCCCACCGCCGCTGTTATATAGCGTGTGGGCTCCGTTTGCGGTTGTTTGCATGTGCGGGTTGGCTGCACGTGTTTTTGGGGGCTTTTCGGGTTTTTGTTTTGAGTGTGTTCCCTAACAACGATTTCCATTTATGCCTGCAATTGTTTACTATTTCTGTTTTGGTGTTTAAAGTTGCTAAGTGTGGTTTGCATAGTATTAACCATTTTTCAGTTAAACATAGGTTGCACCTTTTTGAAACATTGTGTATGGTGATGCTCTTTTATGATTTTCCAGGATATATTGTAGCTTGTTTTTGCGTCTTTAGTTTCCAGATATATTTGCTCAGTTCTGTTTGGTTATTATATTTTTCTTTATTAAATGACTCTTTGTGGTTTGCATATCTGGTTTTGAAGTGGTGTTCAGTGATCCTATGTATGTTTCTTTTTCATTTTCTGATGTCACAGTAGCCTGGTATACAATGTTGTTGTGAAGACATTTGTTGTTTAGTGGGCATGCTTCTTTCTGGTGCAATTGCAAGATTTCCTTTCTTCACCCTTCTTTGCTGTGTTGATTTTCATTTTGTTGGATGCGTCAATTAGGTTTTTGAGGTTGGGCATACATGAGTACGATAGTTTGACAGTGTTTTTATTAAATATTTTGGACAGTTTGTGTTCTTTTGGAAATGAAGTTGTTAGGATTTTGAAGAAATTTTTCCCTATGTTTGCTTAGGGTTTCCCGTCGTATGGGGGGTTATACCATATGATTTTTTTTTTCTATTTTCTTGCTTTTTTTTTGTGTTGTTGTCTGGGTTGTATTGCAATTTGTAATTGTATCGACTTGTTTGTAGTGCCTCCTGGTATTCTACTGCTGCATTGTTGAACACTCTCTCATTACATGACAGGGTTTGATAGTCTCTTGTTTATGCCATGGGGTATGATCTTTAATATAGATGGTGGATGGTTACTTTTGGTGTGTACATAAAGAGGTGTATCGTTGGGTTTTTGTATGGTTTATATATGTGATTGTTGAGATCCAGTGTTATGTCTAAGTAGTTCACTACCTTTTTGTTTGCTTCAATGGTAATCTTTAAGTTGTGGTTTTGGAAGATTTTGCATAATTCTTTCTTCTTGTTTTCGATGGTTCTTGGGTTGTTGGGTTTGTGCAGCAAGGCCATCGTCTCTGTATAGTCCGACTTGTTTTCGAGTTCTTTCTTGATGTTGGACAGCATGAATAGTACGACCAGTTCACATGTTTCTGCACCATCATATGATCCCCTGGTTACGTCGAATGTTGAGTTTCTGTTCGTTTTCCTGATCCAGGTTTATTTTTGCTGTGTAGTAATGTTTTCTTGGTGTGGAGAATGATTTCCATTTCTGACCTGTTATGTCTGTGTGGTTACTGGCAAACTTCAGGGCTTTGGTGAGTAGTTCCTCATCTATAGATGGGTAAAAGTCTACTATGTCAAAGTGATGAATACTGTATTACTTTGTTTATTGAGTTTGTTGAACCATTGGATAACTTCGTATGTGTTCTTCCAGAGGTTGTATTCAGAGTTTGATTTTACGTTCTTTATTATTTTTTCCAGAATTTTCTTGCTTATTTTGCCTAATTCAGATTTGGATGGGTTTAGAGTTTACATGTTGGATTGTTATGAAAATTTTGGGGTTGTGGTCTTTGAGTGTTATGAAAGCTTCTTTTGCTGCTGTCGCTTCTATCCTGTCACTTAGGTCTATGCGCTCTGCAAGTTCTTTTTCTTTAGTGCGGATATGTCATGTATATTTTTGTCGTCTTTTTTGTAGTTTTTCTGGATGTTTTTGTCAAGGAGTTGAGAGTATTCTTTTGGTTCATTTTGTAGTAATTGCTAGTTTTATCAACCTTCACAATATTTTTTTGGTCATTTTGTACTTGTTTTATTTGTTTTTTTAGTGTTGTTTGGAAACCGTTCTTAGATTTTTTTAATTCAATATTGGTTATCATTCTTTTCATTGATCTTCAAAGGGTTTCATTTCGTCTATGGCTGGTGGTGATCGCATTTATTTGAAATCGTAGGTGTTTTTGTCCTTTTTTTTTGCATTTGAGTTCAGAAAAAGAATGCTTTCCATCTCATATTATGTACAAACTTTTCTGTTTGTTCTATTAATTTTTTTTTATATACGATTGCGGATTAGAAACGATATATTTTTTGTTGACATTCAAGTCGTCTAGCACCCTGTTCTTCCGGACACGTTGTGATGATACGCCGCAAGCCGCCTCACAACCCCTGATTTAATGACAAGAGAGCTCTCGTCAGAGGCCAACAGAGACACGTTGTGTGATAGCCCCAAGCGCCTCACAACTGTTGAATTTAATGACAAGAGGCCTCTCCAGTCAGAGGCCAACAGACG